>MJUT01057246.1:586825-643515 GCA_002080005.1 Gigantidas platifrons
ATACTTATCATACATGTTTAAAGTTATCAAAACATATTCGTATCTTCCTGGACAACAATTATCATTTCAACACGTCACGTACCGTAAATCGGGAAATTTTGGTGTAGGTTAATTTTGGCCTTTTTTCTCCAAAAGAGGGTTGTTTTATTTTGGTGTGTGAAATTTTGGCCATTTTCGTTTCTAGTGTGTTTAATTGTGGCCACTTTTGGTTCCCATGTGTTTAATTGTTTTGTCAGTTAATTCAGAATGTAAATGGAAGCGTTCTCATTTCAACCAGCGATACTACGTTTTTACTGTTACTTACCGGATATGTTGATGTCGTACTAAAAACCAAAACCAGATCTGGTATATTGATAAATCAATAAAATTCTTCTTAATACAGATATTTTATTAACATGCATACAAAGTGGTAAACATCAACTACAGTTAAATGTGAGATTGTATTTCAAAACGAAACTGTTTATAAACTTAATTTAGACAGCATAAAGTAAAATGCATTTAATATAAAAACACCAAATAATAATTTTGCACTGGTATTAATCATCGATTTTACAGGTAAACAGTCTTATTATAACGGTCAGTACATGTATTTGTTTACACAACAATTATACATAATAAACAGATCAAAGGTTATATGACAGATCACACCTGTGAATTTAATTTGTTATGAATAAAACCGATAAGACGCTAATTACGTGTTTATTGATTTTTCTTTTTTCTAGAGGTACTTGTCATTTTAATGATATTTGACATTTTGTTGATTGAATACATTTTATTGGTAATGCATGGTTTTTATCATTGTACTTTATTTACCTGTAATTTCTCTCTCCAAAGCTCACATCGTGAACACTATAGTAAATAAGGAATCGGTTACACGACTCGACCTATAATACCATGCAATTACCTATATAACTTCCCAAAGCACTAGTCTGGGCCAAACGTGTTATCTTCTACAGCTCAACTCAGGTAATTGCCTCTCTCAGCTTCACACCGAGGCCACTCTGCCCTTTCCGGTATGCCCAACTACCACACCATTCACCATACACACCGTCACGTACCATAACAATACCACACCCCCTTCCCTTTTGAAAAAAGGGGGTACACCTGTCCCCAAAGATGTCTGTACTTTCTAACCATCCATTAACCATATTTCCCGAGTTCTCGAGTATACGAGATGAAAATATGTCGAGATTTACCAGATTTTTCTCTATAATCCATAATCTACAAATAAATTAAAAAATAATTCTCTTTCTGGTGATCTTAACTCTCCAGGTGAACATATACTAGAAGTTCTAGAATACACGAGAATAAATGGTTTTAGTTAACTCTTCTTAGTCAGTACCTCTGCTGAAGAATTCATTAATATCAATAATCCACTTTCACTGCCTCTCATTCCGAGAAACCAAAAATTGCCTAATCAACATTTTCTCCGGTTTTTCCAACCGCTATATACATGTATACTTATATAAACATATCAAATGTATCCTCTATATACACTTCTGGTACCTCCAGCATAAAATTATATCCTTTATATACACTGTCTTTCTGCCCCTCTAACCAGTAAACAACAATCGAGCGTTCTTTGTAGTTGTTTCCAGGAACTTTGGTAAGTCATCTCCTCGGACTTCTGCTACCAGTCTTGCTACACTCCCAATATAAACGGGACTGTTTATGCTGACTCCTGGTGGACCTAAATATGGTGAGTCGGTCTCCACCAGTAATCTGTGTGAAGGTACTATCTGAAGAGCCTCCTTCTGCCTATCAGTGAACGTGCGGACCGTTCCAGAAAAACTAAAATAAGTATTTGGGAAATACTTCCTCCATGAATCCACTGTGTACTCAGTGCCGTGAAAACAGTGCAGTTGAACTTTTTGGTCTGGAGTGCACTTTTCCCGCACCTGATCTAGCATATGTAAATATGCTTCCTGCCCTGTCTTATCAGAGGAACGTCCACGGATATGCAAGACGATTGGTCTATCCGGGTGTGCTAGATCTAACACCCGCCTCAACATCTTGTCCTGCTCCTTCCAGACGGAGCGAGGTTCCGCCCAATCTACCCCAACTTCTCCCAAGGCTGATACTTCGGGACGGGCTAATAAATCTGTAAACTCCTGAAACTCTTCATTAGTGACGAACGGGCTGTTGCGGGGATGAATCCCCACAGCTACTTTCCATCTGGTGTCTTCAGGGAAAGTAGTAGGATAACTGTCGACGTCACAATACAACAGTACCCCTCCAACCAGTTGTACAGGTGTCTCTATTGGTGCGTGGAGTTTCTCCTCTACCAACTCTCCAATAGACAAATCAATATCCCCGTGTCGGCGGATACTGTATCTGTCTAGGTGAAAATGAGCATCAAAAGCTTTAAAAGGCTCATCTTCCATCAGTACAACTCTGCGGGATGCAGGTTCACTCGCCTGTTCATCATTGTCCGCCCCGCACTTATCCACTATCACCCAAACTATGCTGGTATTACCCTCCTCGGCATCATCAAACTGTCCATGCCAGGAGCCTTCGTCGTCGGATCTGACTATTCCGCTGATGACAACCTCTCCATCAGACTCATCAGCTGACTCATGCCCTGCGGGAATCAAGGGTCCCGTAACCGGCTCTTCAGCTGCCACATCTTTACTTCTAACTTCCCTCTCTAGCCGTTTCACCGTCTCTCCACCCATCTTTCGGAATTTCCTTTGCTGGTCCCGTGTCATTTGACATACTAGTACCAGCAAGACTCGCCAGTGGATCAGTACTGCTGGTGAATTCAATGGGTGCAAATTATAATTGTTGTCCCTTTGCGCCCACCATCCCATAATACGGGTTAAAACACCCATCTGTGTCCTAGTCCTATCCATGATCGGACATTGAGATGGAACGGCAAGAGTCTGGTTAACATACCTCACCAGGTCATGAATGGTCGAAGCGTTGCCCACAATCCAACTGGCTACGGTGCCAAGCACCGATGCACGCAGCTGGTGGTATGCAGGCAATGCTTCTATTTCTGTCGAAGGGTTATCCCAGAATATTTGCGGGATATGACATTCCCATGCATGGTGTTTCATATGACGGGAATACCAATTACACCCTGGAACTGGACACCTCGAATTTCTAGGGTCATCCTTCAAGGACCGCTTCCCACTATATTTTGCCTGGTCCGACGATTGTGTTGTCATTGAATGTGGTCGCTCTTGTGACTGCCTTCCAGAAGTAGAGACTGGACCACCTTTTCTTTTCACCAGTCTGGACTCTGTTGTGCGTTGACGATCTGTCATGTCCCCGCTTGACCTACTCCTGTGGCGTCTTTTCCTGGACCGCCCCTTCTCCGACGATCTACTCTGCCTAGACGCCTCCAGGTCACCCACTTCCATCCGGGTGGACCTCTCGTGAAACCTCTCCGTTCGCCGTCGATCAAAACCGTCTGTACTGGCTTTTTCACCGTCACTCTCCTCCTTAAATCTCACTTTCCGTAGGGAGGGAAAGTCGTTTACCGACTGACCCAAAGATCTTATAAAAACCTGTTCGGGCGGAAGAGTAATGAGATCCCCCATCGATGGCTGAATGGGTCTCTCTTCTGTCTTTAATTATTCCACTGTCTCTGTAGTTTCAACAACAACTACTTCCTCTATCTCCGTTGCTACATCCACATCTCCCCTCTCTTCCTCAGGGGCAACAATGGCGGATGGGACATTGTCTCTTAATGACCTCTGGCGAAGTGGTGCTGGAGGTCTGCCATGAAACTCCAATTTTTCAATATGGGAGTGGGCTCTCCCGGAGTCCTGTACACCTCACCAGGTGTAGGCCACACATTCTTATCTAACCAACAGTTGTTATTCGTATCGCTTTTCTCCATGTTGTCTACTGAAAAAGAAATTAAATGACCCCAATTATTTCTTAGCCTCGAGCTGGCACCTGGGACAATAGTACGTCACCAAGGTGTACGCTACCTCTTTTGTTATACCGACGCATTGACAGTGAAACCAATCATCGCAGGTATCGCATTGGATCATTAAACCACCGTCATCGGGTTTCTTGCAGATACACAGGATGTCTCCATCTTCTGTCTCTAAGATGTTCTCTCCATCCCTTAAACGATGTTGGCATCTACGTAGCCATGCGGGTATCTCTCGATCGTGACAGTGTTTCATCCTGTCATGGTTCATGGTGAACGTCATTGTCTTCAGTTTGACCCTGTACACATAGGACGATAACTTTTCCACTACAATCCCCGGTCCTTTCCAGGGTGGGTCTAACTTCTTAGCCCTGCCTTTAATCTTCGCTGTATCTAGGACATAGACAAAGTCACCAGGCTTGTACTCTTGCTCCCTAATCCTCACATCGTAGTCCCTCTTCATGTGAGCTTGATGTGTCGTCAACACATCCCTGGCTATCTCGTGTGACACACGAATAGCAACCTGGAGTCTATTCACATAGTCCTCGTGGTATTCACCATTGACTGCATCAGGAGGACGAAATACCAGGTCAGTCGGTAGGTTCACCTCTCTTCCTAACATTAGCTTATTCGGGGTGAACCCCGTGCTTCTATTCACGGAAGACCTAATAGCTCCTGCTAACTGAGACAAGTGTTCATCCCAGTTGTCCTGTGACTTGTCCACAAAACAACGTACTGCATCCATAAGGGTTCTGTTGAACCTTTCAACTTGGCCGTTTGCTGACGGACGGTAAGGCGTCGTGCGACTCTTATGTATTTGGAGTATCTCGCAAATCGATTTAAAAAGTCGACTCTCAAAGTTGCGTCCCTAATCCGTAAAAATGTTAGACGGATAGCCAAACCGTGCAAAAAACTCATTCACTGCTGCCCTTGCAGTGACTTCCGCTATTTGGGATGGCAATGCGATACATTCCACCCATTTCGTAAACTGGTCCACCATAACCAAATTATTGGTGTTACTTGAAGTTGATTCGGGCAACGGGCCCAAAAAATCCAGATGAACTCGCTCCATCGGTACCCCAGCATGGTACCTTGTCATTGGAAATTTAGCCTTTCTGTTTGCCTTTTTATGCTTATTACATCTTGAACACAATTTCACAAATTGTTCTGTTGCGACTCATATCATACCAGTAATACTTTTCCTTTACTCTGGCATAAGTTCTAGATGTCCCTTGATGTCCAGACGCTGGCAAGTCGTGACACATTGATAGTACCTCTTGAACCAATTTCCTTGGTATCATCAACCTATTATCTCCCTACTTCTTGGAAATATTCCGCAGAATACCTTCTCCATCCAAGAAGAACATCTCTTTATTCAACCATAGCTTCTTAGCAGCCTTGCTACTAATAAAGAGCTTTTCCTCCGACGGACTCTGATTTGTCCGGAGGAACTGAAGTACCAGTTCCAGGTCTGGGTCCTCCTTCTGGAACTTCCTAATTTCATCTACCAAATAGTCTACTCCTGCAAACCCATCAGTATGGGATGCAGCATAAACATTAAGGCTATTATCCGTCTCCACCTCTATAGGCACCTCCCGAGCACTACATAGGATGTCTATTGACGAATGTAAAAGTAAGCTACTGTCCGTGTCTTCGCATTGCCCCTGTTCTTCACTAAACAAGTAAGGCAATGCAGCATACACAGCTGTCGTGTCTGACAACTGCTCGCTGTGAGTTGACATACCCAATGGCACAACATCATCAATTTCCTGGGCAAAGACTGTCCAATTTTGGTGTGCTTTTGTACAGTATTTGCATCCACCACAAGGGAGTTTACTAATATCCATACCAGGTTTCATCTCCTTACAAGGGGGTTTATCTGGGATGCGAGATAACGCATTAGCATTTATGTGCTTCTTTCCCGGTCTATGAGTCACAACCATGTTGTACTGACTCAGAGTCTCTAACCACCTGGCTAGCTGCTCCTGTGGATCCTTAAAATTTAGTAGCCAAGTCAGACTACTATGGTCTGTTCTAATTGTAAACTCTCTGCCAAGCAGATAATGTTGAAATTGTTTAGTAAACCGGACTATTGATAATAACTCCTTACGGGTAGTGCAATAACATTGTTGTTCGGTGGTTAGAATATAACTCCCGTAAGCTATAACCCGTTCCTTGCCGTTTTGTACCTGTATCAGTTCCGCACCAATGGCAAAATCTGAAGCATCTGTGTCTAAGATGAATGGGTCAGTGGAGTTTGGTAGCGCAAGTACTGGTGTTGTGGTCAGTGCTAGTATCAAGCTATCAAAAGCATCTTGTTGATCTGGCCCCCAGGAATACGATTTCTTACCCGTAAGTCGAGTAAGTGGAGCTGACTTCTTCGCATAGCCCTTTATTAAGGTTCTGTGGTAATTTGCAAAACCAAGAAAGCGTTCAACTTCTTTTGTTGTCTTTGGGCATTCCCAATTTCGCACTGTTTCCACATATTCATCTCCGATAGCCATTCCGGTCTTGTTGACCCTGCGGCCAAGAAATTCAACTTCTGACTGAAACAACTCACACTTGGTTGGCTTCAGCCTCAATCCATAATGCAGGAAACGGTCTAAAACTACTCTCAAATTGCTCATGTGTCTTCAAATGACTTTCCCATAACAAGGATGTCATCCAAGAAGGTTAGGACTATGTTCTACGTTAAGCCTCTAAGGACCAAATTCATCATTCTAGCGTATGTGGAAGGAGCACCGCAGAGTCCAAAGCTCATGCGCGTAAAGTGAAAAAGACCATACTTTGTGATGAAAGCTGTCTTCTCCTTGTCGCACTCCCTGACTTTCACCTGATAATACGCCGAATTTGCGTCCAACTTGGAAAACCATTCGTTGCCTGACAACGTATCTATACATTACTCAATGAGGGGCAATGGATAGACGTCTTTCTTTGTTACCGAATTCAATTTCCGGTAATCAATACACCATCGGACCTTTCCGTCCCTCTTTCGGATTAAAACGGGCGGTGATGCCCATTCTGATATAGAAGGCTCTATAACACCCGCGTCTAACATCTTCTGTAAATGGGACTCTTCTTCTTGTGCAAAAACCATCGGTGTACGTCGCATTCTCTGTTTAATGGGTCGAGCTGTTCCGGTGTCGATGGAATGTTCGGTCTCTGTAAAATTGCCAATATCAAACTCATCTCGGAAAAAAACATCTTGATATTCCACTATGAACTTCTCCAATGTCTTTTTATGTTCATTGGTTAACTGTTTACCAGCTTTATCCACTAATAACTGGAACGATGGCGTGAGCGCAGTATCTTCGGCTCTGTCGTCCTGTTGGGATTTCTGGTACATCTCTACGGGTTCAGCTGAAATAGGTTCACCCACCACTGTGCCTTTGCTAATGGTGTAGTAACGATCACTGGCATTTTCCAAGCATAGTCTTGGGTTTGCCTGATTAGCGTAGTATATCACTATCTGGTTCAATGATATAGTTCTCCATCTCGCTTGACAATTTCCCATTTATGTGGATCGCGGAATTCGGTGGAATCACCGTCTTTCCTGGTACTGTCACTTTAGACACCTTGGGCACCTTTTATGGTTTCCCGTAGTCCATGGGCAAGGTTTCTCCATTTATGACAAATATATTCTTGCTGCAGTCCAAGACAACATTGTACTTATATAGAAAGTCCAAACCCAACAACATATCATCATCAATAGGCGCTACGTAAACATCGGATGGATATATCTGTGATCCAATCCCAATATCTACTGGTCCAATGATGAATGCTGTCATTTTCATATCTCTTCCTGCACCATGCATCATGGTATGTTGTTTAGTTTTGAGCTTACTCGGCAATGACTCGTACAGTTTGGCAGAGATAATGGTTACTTCTGCTGCTGTATCCACAACTGCCATTACCTTCGTCTTGTTGACCTGCAACTCTACTCTCAACATTGAGGTTACACCTAACTGTTTGATCGTTATGGTCTTATCTTTATCAACCCCGGCTCGTGGAGGTTGTATACTACAACTGTCTTGGGCTGTACCATTATCATTGTTGTTCTCATCAACAGGAGTCTTCTTTGTTCTTTTGTCTCGTTTTCGTTTGCGCTTTCTGGTTGTCTGTTTAGCCGCTTTTGGTTGTGTATCATGTTGCTTATTTGGTAGGCGTTCACTGATGTCACGGGTCTGGGTTCCGCCTTCTACCCTGACCCTTTCCTGTTTAAAGGATGGTCAGCACCCTGCGGTTTTTTAACCGTACCTTCGGGTTTTGGTTGACGATGTACAGACAGTCTTGGAGGTCTGCGACAATCTTTAATAAAATGACCTGGCTGATTACAATTGTAACAGGTACACCTTTCCCGTGGTCTTTGTCGTTGCTGTCCGACATTTTCATCAGTTCGCTGTTTGGCTTTCTCCATGTCTAATACCTTAGTTTGCAGTAACTGCATGTTATCGACTAAGATTTTAATCTGAGCTTCCATAGATTTAATAGAGTCACTTTCAGTTTCAGTTACAAGCTGATGTGTTCTGTTTACCGGTGCAGACTTCACGGTGTTGACTGCTGTCCGTGTTTCATCATTGTCTGAATCCGTGAAAACTTCTTGCTTCCACACGGTTTTCCCAAAAATGGCTTTAGTAGTATGCTGATACCACTTACTTTTATCTATGACTTCCTCAATAGATTTTGGTTTAGGCATGGCTGTGTGTTGCCCCGCTTCTTTATCATAACAACCTTGACACAATCTCCATATGGCCTGTGTGTAAATATGGTCTTCGGGGAAGTCCCGAAAAGCTTTTGTTGCTAATGAGAACAATCTATCTGCCCAATCTTCTAATTTTTCATTATGGTTCTGATGAGCTCCCATGAATTGTATCTGTAACGTTTCTGGCAAGTCTACAAAATTAGATCATTTCTCTATTTTTGCCATCAACTCGAAGTAATCGATGTTGGGATCTCTGCTAATTATGGCAGTGTAATATTCCCCTGCTTTACCTTCAAGACACCAACATAACTGGTCTCTTCGTTCTGTGGCTCTCCACTGCAAGGTGTCAGCATATCTGGTAAACCTGACAAAAAATGCATCCCAATTTGTTGATCCATCATAATGCAGTCTTTTTGGCAAATTTCCAGGGTTCGATCTCACCGGTTGAGGTGTCCGCTGAGGTTTCCTTGTAAGTGTTGGCGAAGACAATGGCGAAGGTAACAATCTACGTTGCGTGGGTGGATTTCCTGTTTGTATTGAAGGGGTTGGCAAATTCTGTCGAGGAACAGTCCCCTCCTGCAGATAATCACTGTAATTTGTCGCTTCCGCGTCGTGTCTTGCACGCATTCCTTCTCCCCCTCCCTTTTTAGGAATTGAGACGTCCTAGTCTGCTGGTCATCATAAGGTTTTATTTGCTGGAACGGTGTTGCAGCTTGATCACAATACATCGATTCGAGAGTATCGCGTATTCTGTAATTCTGCAAATCAGCAAGCGTTGAACTACGATGATTGGATTCTCTCGCCCGCAACTGACTGTCGCTATATGCGCACAAATCGCGTAAAGTCTCATTTGGGCGTGTACGTCTGGGTTCAGTTAATGGGGTTGCTTTATATGTTGGCATATCAGTACTGAACACTTCGGGACCTAACAGGGTAGTCCCAATACTCTGTTTTAATGGTGTTTCATAAACTACACCATGATCTACATAATCTTGTATGTGTACTATACCTTCATCTATATACCCTGCTTGTTCTAGGTATTTACCCATATTATCTTTGGGTTACAAATTAGCATACCTATGATCAATACCTGATGATGCCTGAAATTCAATGCAATTTAATAATTTCCTGGTAAATTTCAGTCTGGGAATTGTGGCAAAAATATTCTCATCAATGTGTCCTGCTTTTCTTAATTCCCATATCCGGTCAGCAATTATTTGACCGATACAAGGTAGTGCCCTCAAATCTTGGTATGCACATGTATTAATGTTTACTTTAGACATTTTCTCTTTATTTCCTGTGCTACTCAGTATTATTGTGAAAACAGGGAAATTTTGTTTTTACAAAAATCTCAACAAAAATATCACCAAGAATAACAATGCAAAATTATATTTGGACAGTGTTCACAATATATTCTGGAAAAAATAAATTATATATATTTTCAAACTTATTGACAGGTCTGATTATCTGAAAATTGGACCCGCGTGTTATGCTCCGGTGCATTTACCCCTTAGTAAATTCTAAAAATACTGAAAATATCTATCAGTCACCAATCATTTCAATTGGGAGACAAATAATCTTATTTAAACACGTTTACCAATCAGTGTATTTACACTTTAGGGTGAACGAAAACCATCCGTGACGGTTTCCCGCGAAATTTCAACCTCGTGTTTGCAATTTCACTAGCAATGGCCCACGATAAAATTAATTTACACGATTCCCGTAACAGAATAACGTGTGCTCGCAGCGCCAATATAGTTAATAAGGAATCGGTTACACGACTCGACCTATAATAACATGCAATTACCTATATAACTTCACAAAGCACTAGTCTGGGCCAAACGTGTTATCTTCTACAGCTCAACTCAGGTAATTGCCTCTCTCTGCTTCACATCGAGGCCACTCTGCCCTTTCCGGTATGTCCAACTACCACACCATGCATCATACACACCGTCACGTACCATAACAATACCACAACACTTTTCAGTTTGACTTGTGAGTGTATATACTTATACATGTATAACGGTAATTGACAAAGTTTTACTTAGGAAAGAAGTAAGACAAAAAGGTACAGACTAGGGAATATAAATATCAAAAGATATTAAGGCAGTGTTCAATTTTGGCGGTCAATTTTTGGAGTGTGACATATTTTGGTGTGTTTAATTTTGGCACTTCGTATTTAGGGGACAAAATATGCTATCAGTCGTTTTCTGTCTTGCGATGTAGCATCAAGAACACAAATCATGTCTTCGGTGGTTTTTATGCTTACCGGGCATATAAACATGTTTTCTGAATTTTTGTTATTCTTGATAATGTTATTAACTTTTCCATCTGGTGTTAATTTGATTATCTGCCTTATATTAGTTTCTCTGTTTTCATAAAAGGAATTCTCCCCGCCAACTAATTCTACAACACCAACTAAAATATCCCCGGACTTTGCAACGTGAATAGAAATTGCGAAAAGAGGTGAACAATCTATAAACCTCTCGAACTTTTTACCTCCTGCACGAAGCCTGTATATTTCGTTCCTGTGGGGTTTACCGTACACTGCAATAATACTACCGTTCGATGTGTGATCAAAATCTCTAAAGCCACCATTTATTTTCACCACCTCATTTACAGGATAGCTCAATTTAATTTTCATAAAAAGATTATCACAAGTAATCCAAGCAAACTTTTTGTCAACAATACTTAAAGTGCGTACGAATTTTACAGGAAAGACGTACGTTTCTAACGGTACGAGTTTTATAGAATTTTTTTGACAGGTTTCGTTATATTCTAATGAACCGAACATCGAACGTAGTACATCCGTGGAAACATTGCTTGGTTTAAACTCCAGATCTGGTAAAACTATGTCACTTATGTTTCTATTAGATTTGATAAGTGCTATTGATTGGGGAACACAATGCAACGTATCTTCAAGTAAATGTGAATCAAGGACATCATTGATCTTTTGCTTTTGATGCAGAACTTTGTCCCGTTTTTCCTGGATATCCTCTTTTTCTTCTTGTAATAGCATCTGACATGTCTTGAAATTGTTCTCTAAATCAAGCAATGTTTTTTGTTCTATTTCCGTAACGCAGTTTATAATCTTTTTTCTTTGGTCAATAATGATTGTCTTTGTCTTCTCAAACTTTTCTTCTTCCTTTGTTAGTATCAGATTTATTTCCTTCTCCTTAGAAATAAGACCTTTGTTGGCACTGTCAATGGCAGATACATGACAAATTAATTCAGAAGAATGTTCATCATATAAAGTATTGAAATCCTTCAAGTCATGTTTTTGATGTTCAGAACTCACGCATTTTGCACATACGACAACACTGCATGTACAACAATATAAACAAAATTCGCTGGAATGTTGTGTACATTTTACTTGACGAAGACGGACCTTCCGATGGCTAAGATCCAATTCACTAATTCGTACTATTTCGTGAACTTGTAGCGTTCGTGCATTTGTTTACATTTGGTGCAAATAAATGTGTCGCAGTCCAAATACTTCCAAACAATCTGCCACGAATATTCACTACAAAGTTGACATTTAATAGCTCCTCGGTGTAATGTCGCCATTTTGTAAACCAGAGACTTCCTTGTGAAACTATTTTATTTTTGCACAAACGTATATGATATGAAAATATTTATCTATTCCTCGCAAATATTTGTTTTCATAATGAACGAGATTAAATTGTGTTATTGCTAAGCATCATACAGTAATTATCGGTAATTAGCAGGATGAGGGATTCTCCATAACAATAGGTTGCATTTACACAGTGTGTCTTCTCTCTTATTAATTCCTAAACTTTAAGACAGAACAGATGTAATTGTTCACTTGCCAGCGGCCAATCGTTTCAGAAACGTGTCGTGTGTAATAAATTTGATATCTACGTATTTATTTCTCATCAAATGATAATTTTTTGTACTTCCTTGTTTTTATATGGTACTAATATTTCATTTATATTTTCATTATGTGTCCTGGTCTATTTAACACATCGGCAGTGTATATTAATTTATATTTATTAATTCGCATCCTTTTCTGGTATTTTATAGTGTATTTAATATTATTTTTCTCTGAACATTTGAATCGGGGATGGGAATTGCCATCTCACATACTAGTTCAATCCGGACATATTTCAATTTGCCTGTTCCACTTATTTAACAAATAGTTCATGGCACTAAGGGCCATATGGCAGTTTATGAACCGGGATGTCACCCACAAAATATTATATGAACCGAAGCGTAGCTGAGGTCCATATACTATTTTGTGGGTGACAGACCGGTCCATAAACTGCCATTTGGCCCGAAGTGCCGTGAACTATTTGTTATATTATACTCAATATACATGCAAATTTGTCAGACGACGTGCTTTTCTTAGTGTATATCTAAGACAGAAAACGAGTTCGGACAACATCCGGAACAAACCATTATATTGATCGGGCCCGGTCCATATACTAAAATATTGACCGGTCTATATACGAAAATATTGACCGGCTGCGCTTACAAAGATAAATAGGGAAAATAAAAACGCAAAGTATAATATTAATCAATAATATAGTGATTGTCTTGGTTTTTGTTGTCTTACCCGTATTTGTTATTCACTATTGAATTGAAATGGTGACCACTTTCGATTTTTTTTTAGCTTTGTTCATGTGATCTACTTGGATTTACTTGGATATTTTACTATCGATTGTTATATTTTAAAGTGTGATGGAAGAGTTTAATGTCACCGATTATCTACATATTTGAACTGCATCGTTGGTATAACTATTAACGTGGACGCTTCGAGTGTGGTGGGTCCAGTTGGGTCAAACGAAAGACTATAAAATTGGTATTCAGTGGTTCTCCGCTAAGCACGCAATATTAGTGAGAAGGACTGATTGGCTCGGAACAAGCATACTGTGCCCAGGTGAAGCAACATATTGTTTCAGTGAGCTAGTAAGTATAAGAATATAACCAAACGTGTTGGTCTAGTACAAAGCGGACATCATTATCATCTCATCGAGTATAAGTTTCTTTCGCCATGATATACCTGAAGAAAGGCCAATTTGGCGTTAAGCAACAATCATTTACTTACTCACTATAAATTTGAATCAAATGTGAAGCTTATAATCGCATAACGTGACATCATTCTGTGTATTTTTGTTGCCAACTGTTGTAATTTGAAAAAATATAATATCATAGTACATATTATATACAATGTCAAATATATGTAATATCATATGGTTTGTAGGGCTGGATGGGGGTTCAGAAATAACTTGTAATCATTTTTATGTTTATTCAAATATCATTTAGGTAATACTTCCACTTAATAATATTGTAGGATTTTATTATATCTGATGTACAATTTTTCGCTTTCTGTCATACTTAACTCGTCAATAAAGGTACCCAAGAAATTCGTATCTTCGTAGACGACAATTATTATTTGAACGGGCATATGGATGACATACCATTGTATATTGTGTTAACTGTGCACGTCACGTAACCGTCAATAAATCAAAACATAATATTGTGTATTGACACTTTTGTGTGTATTTTTTTCAAGAACAGTCTAAATATTTGAGTACAATTTTACCTTGAAGTCAACAAATATAAGTATACAATACTTGTTTATTTAAGATATCATGCAACCATAGTTGACATACCCTTAAAGTGTAAAATATATACATGTACGTTGTGAAATTTCCACCAATAAAAGTTCATCACAATGTGCAATAATTAATGATATCCATTTATCAAATCTGGTGACCTCGCCCCTCCTCCCCCCAAACGAAAAAAAAACAAACAGAAGACGATAATAAAATAACACGGTTTTTGAAGGTATTCTAATTTGTCATTGTGTTGCTTGAAGTCATCTAAATAGCAGACTTGTATTGTGAATTTAAAATGGACCACGCCAATCTTATTAGATCTCAGTAATCGATCTATGCTCCTTCTTCACTGGGCAAGCAGCATGAACGAGTAAGAAAAAAGACGTTGTAGCCCTACCAGGATAATATCCCAGGAAGTAGGAACATATTAACCTGCATGTTATTTTGTTCACTGCGCCAGCATTATATAAAAAGGTTTCCGTTATGTATACAGCAGTCCGAAGCCAGGACATCGTCACATGTGGTTTGTTGTCTTCAATGATTGGAGGTGATGTTTAGTGTTTAGTTGTTCGTTTTTGGGTTGTTCGAACTGTTGACCAACACTCTCTGAATTTTCTTTTAATAACAACAATACTGTGTTAGAGAATGAATGTTTTAAATTTCTATATCTCAAGCGCAACATAAATAATTGATATATTCATCACTGACAAAGCATATCCATTTTCTAGATGGTCGTTTTTATGTATTTTGATTAGTGAACACACCACAATCTCAATATAATGAGACGTTAATATGAATAAATTGTAAACATACTTCTGACAGTTATTCAGCATAGCTTCCAATGCAACCTGAATTTTGTTGACTGTGGCATTTAATACTTGAAGAAGGCCGATCATTTCTAGTAAATCACAATGCATTGTTAAAAAAAAGAGAACAAACGTTCTACATCACAATGCATATTGTTATATAAATAAAAGGAACACATGTTTTTTATTTGTCATGTATTCAGATGATCTGATTCTTTACTATACAGTTGTGTGAAAGGTGATATTGGTAATTAAATCTCGTAACATTTGTGATATTTAAGATATAAAGCTATTAAAAGAACTGTGCTTATTTTTTTCATGCAGCAACATATGCAGTAAGAGAAACAACCAAAGAACAATTATTGCACGTAACCTAAACATAGATAAATATGTTAGTGTGAAAACTTTCTGGTCAAAAGATTCAAAACCCAAATAATTTAAAAGTGAATTGGAGCAAGAAAACCGAAGGGTATAAACAGGATAACCTACATCTAAGTCTAACATCACTTATCACTGAGAAAGGAGAACATTAACACAGAACTAATATGGTATATGTGGTATTAAGTTGAACCGTTCAAACATGGAATTCGAATTTGATATTTGATATTGCCCAAATTTAATTATTGCGGTAGTTGTCCACTCTGTATGGTTTTTCGCTTTATTGATATTGGTCGAATGGTTGACCAACACTGTTTGAACAACAATATTGTGTTAGAGAATGACTGTCTGAAATTTCTATATTTCAAGCGCAACAGAAATAAATGATATATTCATCATTGACAAAGCATATCCATTTTCTAGATGGTCGTTTTTATGTATTTTGATTACTGATTAACCTGCATGTTATTTTGTTCACTGCGCCAGCATTATATAAAAAGGTTTCCATTATGTATACAGCAGTCCGAAGCCAGGACATCGTCACATGTAATCTCAATATAATGAGACGTTAATATGAATACATTGTAAACATACTTTTGACAGTTATTCAGCATAACTTTCAATGCAGCCTGAATTTTGTTGACTGTGGCATTTAATACTTGAAGAAGGAAGATAATTTCTAGTAAACCACAATGTATTGTTAAAAAAAAGAGAACAAACGTTCTACATCACAATGCATATATATATATATAAATAAAAGGAACGGATGGTTTTAATTGTCAGATATTCATATTATCTTATTCTTTCCCATGCAGTTGTGTAAAAGCTGATATTGCTCTTTAAAGCTCGTACCATTTGTGATTTGTAAAATATAAAGCTATTAAAAGAACGGTACATTATTTTTTTCATGCAGCAACATATGAGAAATAATGTTCAAATGTATGCATGCTGTAAGGGAGACAACAAAAGAACAATTATAGCATAATTCTACGTTTTAAGATTTATTTACAATATCAAGGTATATCTAATACAATACAAACTGATTGTTTTCCAATTCAAAATGTAATCTCTGTCCTACATTTTCTATCAACTTTTAAAAAATGCATTACACAAATAAATATTCCTAAAGTATTGAGATATTTCTGATATACATAACACAATGTTTATATCTAACTTAGCGCATCCGACGCCTTTCTGTTATAGTATTCATTAGGTATGCTCAATGTCAAAAGATTAGAAAACCAAATAATTTAAAAGACTTTAGGATCTAAAATATTAGCTGGCCTTAACATCATAGCTAAGATGTGGGGAGGAGAACTTTACTTTTAATAACAATTACATTATTTATTAACTAGAAATTTAATAATAAATATATCAAATAAACCATGCTAGTTCCGATACACTGACTACTGTAGGATGACAGACACCCCAAGGGACTAATAGTCCACCAGCACGTAACCTAAACATAAATAAATATGTTAGTGTGAAAAGTTTCTGGTCAAAAGATTCAAAACCCAAATAATTTAAAAGTGAATTGGAGCAAGAAAACCAAAGGGTATAAACAGGATAACCTACATCTAAGTCTAACATCACTTATCAATGAGAAAGGAGAACATTAACACAGAACTAATATGGTATATGTGGTATTGAGTTGAACCGTTGAAACATGGAATTCGAATTTGATATTTGATATTGCCCAAATCTAATTATTGTTGTAGTTGTCCACTCTGTAAACAATTTGTGGACACCAGAATCATTAGTGTGTCATGAGAACCATTAGAAAATGTTATAAAATAATTTGATGGCCATGAATGTCTATTTTTACTATCTACTTTCCAATCTCATAATATGGCGCTATGTATTTTGTTAATTCGATTATATTTGTGGTGAATAGCTGATTGCATGAATTTGACCTGTTTGTTTTTCACTATCCACAGCTATTGAACCACCAATCCACAATATTCCAGTGCTATCAAATGTAACCGAAAATGGATAGCAAACACCTAGATCAGCACTGTTCTTTTCAAGTATAACATTTCCTAAATAATCTAACACTATTATCAAATGATCGTTTAATACAGTCAATATGACATTGCCATCTTCGGATACTGCCATTCCAGTTGGATTAAATGGCTTGTCAGCTTTCTGAATAGTCCTTCCGTTAAATGTCCACAAATACTCAGTATTCTCATTTAAAGCTATGAGTCGTTTTCTGTCTTCCGATGTAGCATCAAGAACAAAAATCATGTCTTCTGTGGTTTTTATGCTTACCGGGCATAGAAATATATTTTCAGAGTTTTTGTTATACTTGATAATATTGTTAACTTTTCCATCTGGTGTTAATTTAATTACTTGCCTAATATTAGTTTCTCTGTTTTCATAAAAGAGATTCTCCCAAAGAACTGATTCTACAACACCAACTAAAATATTCCCTGAATTTGTAATGTGAATAGAAAGTGGGAAAAGAGGCGAAAAATCTATAAATTTCTGTTTACCTCTTGCATGAAGCCTGTATATTCCATTTCCGTGTGGTTTACCGTACACTGCAATAATACTACCGTCCGATGTAAGGTCAAAATCTCTAAAGCCACCTTTGATTTTCACCACCTCTTTTATAGGATAACCCAATTTAATTTTCATTAAAAGATTATCTACATCACAAATAATCCAAGCAGCCTTTTTGTCAACAATACGTAAAGTTGTTGTGCATTTTAAAGGAGAGACATACGTTTCTAACGGAACGAGTTTGATAGAACTTCTTTGACAGATTTTGTTATCTTCTAATGAACCGAACACCGAACGTAATACATCCGTGGAAACATCGATTGGTTTAAACTCCAGATCTGGTAAACTTATGTCACTTGTGTTTCTAATAGATTTGATAAGTGCTATTGATTGGGGAACACAATTTAACGTATCTTCAAATAAATGTGAATCAAGGACATCATTGATCTTTTGCTTTTGACGCAGAACTTTGTGCCGTTTTGATTGGATATTATCTTTTCCTTCTTGTAATATCATTTGACATGTGTTGAAATTGTTCCCTAAATCAAGCAATGTTTTTTGTTCTGTTTCCGTAACGCAGTTTATAATCTTTTTTCTTTGGTCAATAACGGTTGTCTTTGTCTTCTCAAACTTCTCTTCTCTCTTTGTTATTATCAGATTTATTTCCTTCTCCTTAGAAATAAGTCCTTGGTTAACATAGTCAATGACAGATATATGACCAATTAATTGAGAAGAATGTTCATCATATAAAGTATTGAAATCCTTCAAGACATGTTTTTGATGTTCAGAACTCACGCATTTTGCACATACGAGAACACTGCATGTACAACAATATAAACAAAATTCGCTGGAATGCTGTTTACATTTTACTTGACGAAGACGAACCTTCCGATGGCTGAGACCCAATTCACTAATTAGTACTATTTCGTGAACTTGTAGTGCTTTGCTACGTTCGTGCATTTGTTTACATTTGGTGCAAATAAATGTGTCACAGTCCAAACACTTCCACTCAGTCCGCAACGAATTGTCACTATAAAGTTGACATTTAATAACTACTTGGTGTAATGTCGTCATTTTGAAAATCCGAGACTTCCTTATGAAACTATTTTATTTTTGGACAAAAATATATGACATGAAAATATTTATCTATTCCTCGCAAATATGTTTTTCATAATGAACGAGTTTAAATTGTGTTATTGCTAAGCATCATACACTAATTATCGGTAATTAGCAGGATGAGGGATTCTCCATAACAATAGGTTGCATTTACACAGTTTGTCTTCTCTCTTATTAATTCCTAAACTTTAAGACAGAACAGATGTATTGTTCACTTGGCAGCGGCCAATCTTTTCAAAAACGTGTCGTGTGCAAAAAATTTGATATCTACGTATTTATTTCTCATCATATGATAATTGTTTGTACTTCCTTGTTTTTATGTGGTACTAATATTGCACTTTTATTTTCACTATGTGTCCCGGTCTATTTAACACATCGATAGTGTATATTAATTGATATTTATTAATTCGCATCCTTTCTTGTATTTCATAGTGTATTTAATATTATTTTTCTCTGAACATTTGAATCAGGAGATGGGAATTGCCATTTCACATACTAGTTCAATCCTGACAGATTTCAATTTGCATGTTCCACTTATGAATCAATAATATAGTGATTGTCTTGTTTTTTTTTGTCTTACCCGTATTTGTTATTCACTATTTGATTGAAATGGTGACTGCTTTGGATTTTTTTAAGCTTTGTTCATGTGATCTTCTTGGATTTACTTGGATATTTTACTATCGATTGTTATATTGTAAAGTGTGATGGAAGTGGTTCATGTTACTGATTGTCTACATATTTGAACTGCATCGTTGGTATAACTGTTATCGTGGACGCCTCGATTGTGGTAGGTCGAGCCCCAGTTGGGTCAAACCAAAGACTATAAAATTGGTATATAGTGGTTCTCCGTTAAGCACGCAACATAAGGGAGAACGACTGATTGGCTCGGAATCAGCATAATGTGCCCAGGTGAAGCGACATACTGTTTCATTGAGCTAGTACTATAAGAAAATAAGCAAGTGTGTTGGTCTAGTACAAAGAGGACATCATTAACATCTCATCGAGTATAAGTTGCTCTCACCATGATATACCTGAAGAAAGGCTCATTTGGCTTTAAACAATAATCATTCACTTACTCACTCAACAAATCTAAATCAAATGTGAAGCTTATAATCGCATAATGCGACACCCTTCTGTGTATTTTTGTTCTCCACTGTTGTAATTTGAAAAAATATAATATCGTAGTACATATTATATACAATGTCAAATATATGTAATATGATATGTTTTGTGGGGTTGGGTGGGGGTTTATAAATAACTTGTAATAATTTTTATGTTGATACGCATATCATTTAGGTAATGCTTACACTTAATAATATTGTAGGATTTTATTATATCTGATCTACAATTTTTCGTTTTCTGTCATACTTAACTCGTGTGTAAAGATACCAAAGAAATCCATATGTTCCGGGACAATAATTACTATTTCAACGGGCATATGGATGACATACCATTGTATATTGTGTTAACTGTGCACGTCACATAACCGTCAATAAACCAAAACATAATATTGTTTATTGGCACTTTTGTGTGTATTTTTTTTTCAAAAACAGTTTAAATATTTCAGTACAATTTTACCTTTAAGTCAACAAATATAAATATATAATACTTGTCTATTTAAGATAGCATGCATCCATAGTTGAAATACGCTTAAAGTGTAAAATATATACATGTGCGTTGTGACATTACCACCAATAAAAGTTCATCACAATGTTCAATGATTGATGATATCCATTGGCTACAAACTGACATATCAAATCTGGTAACCCCGCAAAAAAAAAAAAAAAAAAAAAAAAAAAAAAAAAAAAAAAAAAAAAAAAAAACAACAACAACAAATAACAACAGAAGACGATAATAAAACAACATCGTTTTTGAAGGTATTCTAATTTTCCATTATGTTGCATGAAGTCATCTAAATAGCATACTGGTATTGCAAATTTTAAATGAACAACGCCAATCTTAATAGATCTCAATAATCGATCTATGCACCATCTTCAAAGGACAAGCAGCCTGAGGGAGTACGAAAAAATACGTGGTAGTCCTACCAGTATAATGTCCCTCGAAGTAGGAACATATTCTCCTGCATGTTATTTTGTTCACTGCGCCAGCATTATATAAGAAAGGTGTCCGTTATGTATACAGCAGTCCTAAGCCAGGATATGGATGTCCATCGTCACCTGTCGTGGTTTTTTGTCTTCAATGATTGGAGGTGATGTTTAGTTGTTCGTTTTTGGGTTGTTCGAACTGTTGACCAACACTGTCTGAATTTTCTTTTAATAACAACAATACTGTGTTAGAGAATGAATGTTTGAAATTTCTATATCTCAAGCGCAACATAAATAATTGATATATTCATCACTGACAAAGCATATCCATTTTCTAGATGGTCGTTTTTATGTATTTTGATTAGTGAACACACCACAATCTCAATATAATGAGACGTTAATATGAATAAATTGTAAACATACTTCTGAAAGTTATTCAGCATAGCTTCCAATGCAACCTGAATTTTGTTGACTGTGGCATTTAATACTTGAAGAAGGCCGATCATTTCTAGTAAATCACAATGCATTGTTAAAAAAAAGAGAACAAACGTTCTACATCACAATGCAGATTGTTATATAAATAAAAGGAACACATGTTTTTTATTTGTCATGTATTCAGATGATCTGATTCTTTACTATACAGTTGTGTGAAAGGTGATATTGGTCATTAAATCTCGTAACATTTGTGATATTTAAGATATAAAGCTATTAAAAGAACGGTGTTTATTTTTTTCATGCAGCAACATATGCAGTAAGAGAAACAACCAAAGAACAATTATTGCACGTAACCTAAACATAGATAAATATGTTAGTGTGAAAACTTTCTGGTCAAAAGATTCAAAACCCAAATAATTTAAAAGTGAATTGGAGCAAGAAAACCGAAGGGTATAAACAGGATAACCTACATCTAAGTCTAACGTCACTTATCACTGACAGAAGGGAACATTAAAGGGTATAAACAGGATAACCTACATCTATGTCTAACGTCACTTATCACTGAGAGAGGGGAACATTAACACAGAACTAATATGGTATTAAGTTGAACCGTTCAAACATGGAATTAGAATTTGATATTTGATATTGCCCAAATCTAATTATTGCTGTAGTTGTCCACTCTGTAAACAATTTGTGGACACCAGAATCATTAGTGTGTCATGAGAACCATTAGAAAATGTTATAAAATAATTTTTTGGCCATGAATGTCTATTTGAACTATCTACTTTTCAATCTCATAACATGGCGATATGTATTTAACTAAACTAATTATATATCTGGTGAATAGTTGATTGCATGAATTTGTCCTGTTTGTTTTTCACTATCCACAGCTATTGAACCACCAATCCACAATATTCCAGTGCTGTCAAATGTAACAGAAAGTGGATAACAAACGCCTAGATCAGCACTGTTCTTTTCAAGTATAACATGTCCTAAATAATCCAACACTATTATCAAATGATCGTTTAATACAGTCAGTATGACATTGCCATATTCAGATACTGCCATTCCACTTGGATTAAATGGCTGATCAACTTTCTGAATAGTCCTTCCGTTAAATGTCCACAAATACTCAGCATTCTCATTTAATGCTAACAGTCGTTTTCTGCCTTCCGATGTAGCATCGAGAACAAAAATCATGTCTTCGCTGGTTTGTATGCTTACCGGCCATAGAAACATATTTTCAGAGTTTTTGTTATATTTGATAATATCAATAACTTTTCCAGCAGACGTCAATTGCATTATCTGCCTAATATTAGTTTCTCTGTTTTCATGAAAGAGATTCTCGCCACCAACTGATTCTGCAACACCAACTAACATATACCCTGAATTTGTAACGTGAATAGAAATTGGGAAAAGAGGCGAAAAATCTATAAATTTCTCTAATATTTTACCTCTTGCATGAAGCCTGTATATTTCGTTTCTGTGGGGTTTACCGTACACTGCAATAATGCTACCATCCGATGCAAGGTCGAAATCTCTAAAGCCACCAATTATTTTCACCACCTCTTTTATAGGATAGCTCAATTTAATTTTCATTAAAAGATTATCTACGTCGCAAATAATCCAAGCAGCCTTTTTGTCAACAATACGTAAAGTTTGTGTGAATTTTAAAGAAGAGACATACGTTTCTAACGGAACGAGTTTTATAGAACTTTTTTGACATATTTCATTATCTTCTAATGAACCAAAAATCGACCATATTAAATCTGTGGACACATTGTTTGATTTAAACTCCAGATCAGGTAAAGCTATGTCACTTGTCTTTCTATTAGATTTGATAAGTGCTGTTGATTGGGGAACACAATTTAACGTATCTTCAAATAAATGTGAATCAAGAATATCATTGATCTTTTGTTTTTGATGTAGAACTTTGTGCCGCTTTCCTCGGATATCCTCTATCCCCTCTTGAATTATCTTCTGACATGTCTTGAAATTGTTCTCTAAATCAAGCAATGTTTTCTGTTCTATTTCCGTAACGCAGTTTATAATCTTTTTCCTTTGGTCAATAATTGTTGTCTTTGTCTTTTCAAACTTTTCTCCTTCCTTTGTTAGTATCCAATTTATTATCTTCTCCTTAGAAATAAGACCTTGGTTAATATTGTCAATGGCAGATACATTACAAATTAATTCAGAAGAATGTTCATCATATAAAGTATTGAAATCCTTCAAGTCATGTTGTTGATGTTCAGAACTCACGCATTTTGCACATACGAGAACACTACATGTACAACAAAATAAACAAAACTTGCTGGAATGTTGTGTACATTTTACGTGACGAAGACGGACCTTCCGATGGCTGAGATCTAATTCATGAGTTCGTACTATTTCGTGGACTTGTAGTACTTTGCTTCGTTCGTGCATTTGTTTACATTTGGTACAAATAAATGTGTCACAGTCCAAACATTTCCAAACAATCGGTGACGTATTTTCACTACAAAGTTGACATCCAATAGCTGTTTGGTGTGATGTCGCCATTTTTAAAACTCGAGATTTCCTGGTTGAACTGTTTTATTGTTAGCAAAGGTATATGACATGCAAATAGCTATAAATAGCATATCGATTCCTCGTCAGTATATATTTCATAATGAACGAGATTAAATTTAATCATTGCTAAGCATGGATGAATTTGCTTTAGAAAGTGGATGGCATGTCCTACCCGACTAAAACATGCAGTTTAAATTAAAAAAAGTATTCATATACAATATATTGGTGAATTACAATTTTTAAATATAACTACTTTCGATAACAACCATAACTTGTTCTTGGTCGTTTAGTGCAACATTTAAAACAATCAATAAGACTGGGGCATTGAAGATATATTTTTATATATGTTTTGGTAGTGGAAAAAGGAAAGGACTGAAATAACATTCAGCAGGTTCGAGTTCACATTTTCAAAAGATTGAAATGCCAAATAATCTACAAGTCTTTGGGAGGAGGTAAAGGGTATTAAAAAGGGTAGCTAATATCAGCTAAGGTTACCCCATGTCTGAGGAGATTGACCTTATTTTTAGTTATCGCCTCGAGTGTGGTAAATCATGCGTTTGTGCCTCGGTTGTGTCAAACCAAAGACTATCAAATTGGTATTTGGTGGTTCATCGCAATATTAGTGAGAAAGACTGGTTGGCTAGGAATCAGCATAATGTGTCCAAGTGAAACGACATATATCTTCCTGCGGACTGTTGTTTCAGTGAGCAAGTACTATAAGAATATAACCAAATGTGTTGGTGTAGTATAAAGCGGATATCATTTTCATATCATTGAATATAAGTTGCTCTCGCCATGATATGGCTGAAGAATGGCTCATTTGGCGTTAAACAACAATCATTCATTTACTCACCCTATAAATCTAAATAAAATGTGAAGCTTATAATCGTATAACGTGACATCCTTCTGTGTATTTTTGTTGTCAACTGTTGTAATTTGAAAAATTATAATGTCGTAGTACATAATCAATGCCAAATATATGTAATATGATGTAGTTTTGTGGGGTTGGGGTGAGGGGTTTCATAAATAACTGGTAACCAATCATTTTATGTTTATACGAATAACATAAATATAACACTCATACTTAATAACATTGTAAGATTTTATTATTTCTAAGGTGTAATTTTTCGTTTTCTGCCATACTTATCTCGTGTATAAAGTTACCAAAGAAATTCATATTTTGCTTGACAACAATTATCATCTCAAGGGGCATATGGATGAAATACCATTGTATATTGTGTTAACTGGTACATGTGCACGTCACGTACCCGTCAATGAACCAAAACATACAATTGTGTAGTGGCACTTTTTGTATGTATTTTTGTTCAAAAGCAGTTTTAATATTTCAGTACAATTTTACCTTTAAGTCAACAAATATAAATATGTAATACTTGTATTTTTAAGATATCATGCATCCATAGTTGAAATACGCTTAAAGGGTTAAATATGTACATTGTGACATTTCCACCAATAAAAATTCACAGCAATGTGCAATAATTGATGCTATCCATTGGTTACAAACTGACATATCAAATCTGGTGACAACCCCCCTCCCCCTGAATAAAAAAAACAAAACAAAACAAAAAAAACAAAACAAAACAAAAACAAAAAAAACAAACAAACAACCAAACCAGAAGATAATAATAAAATAACATCGTTTTTGAAGGTATTCTAATTTGTCATTGCATTGTGTTGCATGAAATCATCTAAATATCATACTTGTATTATAAATTTAAAATAGACAACGCCAATCTGAATAGATCTCAGTAATTGGTATATGCTCCTTCTTCACTGGGCAAGCAGCATGAAGGAGTACGAGAACAGACGTGGTAATCCGCCCTGGATAATATCCCACGAAGTAGGAACATATTAACCTGCATGATATTTCTTCACTGCGCTAACATTATATAAAAAGGGTTTCCGTTATGTATACAGCACTCCTAAGCCAAGATATGGATGTCCATCGTCACATGTCGTGTTTTTTTGTGTTCAATGATTGGAGGTGATGTGTGGTTTTTCGCTTTACTAATATTGTTAGAATTGTTGACCAAGACTGTCTGAATTTTCTTGTAATAGCAACAATACTGTGCTAGAGAATGAATGCCTGAAGTTTCTATAATTCAAGCGCAACAGAAATAACTGATATATTCAACAATGACAGATCATATCCACTTTCTAGATGGTCGTTTTTATGTATTTTGATTAGTGAACACACCACAATCTCAATATAATGAGACGTTAATATGAATACATTGTAAACATACTTTTGACAGTTATTCAGCATAGCTTTCAATGCAGCCTGAATTTTGTTGACTGTGGCATTTTATTCTTGAAGAAGGCCGATAATTTCTAGTAAATCACAATGCATTGCTAAAAAAAAGAGAACAAACGTTCTACATCACAATGCATATTGTTATATAAATAAAAGTAACACATATTTTTTATTTGTCAGATATTCAGATTATCTTATTCTTTACTATGCAGTTGTGTAAAAGCTGATATTGCTCATTAAAGCTCGTAACATTTGTTATTTGTAAAATATAAAGTTATTAAAAGAACGGTGCATTATTTTTTCATGCAGCAACATACGAGAAATAATATTCAAATGTATGTATGCAGTCAGGGAGACAACCAAAGAACAAAATATAGCATAATTCTACGTTTTAGGATTTATTTACAATATCAAGGTATATCTAATACAATACAAACTTATTGTTTTCCATTTCAAAATGTAATCTCTGTCCTACATTTTCTATCAACTTTTAAAAAATGCATTACACAAATGAATATTCCTAAAGTATTGAGATATTTCTGATATACATAATACAATGTTTATATCTAACTTAGCGCACCCGACGCCCTTCTGTTATAGTATTCATTAGGTATGCTCAATGTCAAAAGATTAGAAAACCCAATAATTTAAAAGACTTTAGGAGCTAAAATATTATCGGGCCTTAACAGCATAGCTAAGATGTGGGGAGGAGAATTTTAGTTTTAATAACAATTATATTATCTATAATCTAGAAATTTAATAATAAATATATCAAATAAACCATGCTTGTTCCGATACACTGACCACTGTATGGGTGACACCCCAAGGGACTAATAGTCCACCAGCACGTATCCTAAATATAGATAAATATGTTAGTGTGAAAAGTTTCTGGTCAAAAGATTCAAAACCCAAATAATTTAAAAGTCATTTGGAGCAAGAAAACCAAAGGGTATAAACAGGATAACCTACATCTAAGTCTAACATCACTTATCACTGAGAGAGGGGAACATTAAAGGGTATAAACAGGATAACCTACATCTAAGTCCAACATCACCTATCACTGAGAGAGGGGAGCATTAAAGGGCATAAACAGGAGATCATACATCTAAGTCTAACATCACTTATCACTGAGAGAGGGGAACATTAAAGGGCATAAACAGAAGATCCTACATCTAAGTCTAACATCACCTATCACTGAGAGAGGAGAACATTAAAGGGTATAAACAGGATAACCTACATCTAAGCCTAACGTCACCTATCACTGAGAGAGGAAAACATTAACACAGAACTAATATGGCATATTTGGATTAATTGAACCGTTCAAACATGGAATTCGAATTTGATATTTGATATTGCCCAGTTCTAATTATTGTTGTAGTTGTCCACACTGTAAAATCATTTGCGGACACCAGAATCATAAGCGTATCATGAGACCCATTAGAATGTTTTAAAAATAATTTTTTGGCCATGATTGTCTATTTTCATTATCTACTTTTCAATCTCAAGATATGGCGATATGCATCTTGCTAACCCAATTATATTTCGGTTGAATAATTAATTGCATGAATTTGTCCTGTTTGTTTTTCAGTGCCCACTACTATTGAACCACCAATCCACAATATTCCACTGCTATCAAATGTAGCAGAAAGTGGATAGCAAACGCCTAGATCAGCACTGTTCTTTTCAAGTATAACATGTCCGAAAGAATCCAACACTATTATCAAATGATCGTTTAATACAGTCAGTATGACATTGCCATCTTCAGATACTGCCATTCCAGTTGGATTAAATGGCTCGTCAGCTTTCTGAATAGTCCTTCCGTTAAATGTCCACAAATACTCAGTATTCTCATTTAAAACTACGAGTCGTTTTCTGTCTGCCGAAGTAGCATCAAGAACAAAAATCTTGTCTTCGCTTGTTTTTATGCTTACCGGGCATAGAAACATATTTTCAGAGTTTGTGTTATATTTGATAATATTATTAACTTTTCCACCAGGTGTCAATTTAATTATTTGCCTAATATTAGTTTCTCTGTTTTCATAAAAGAGATTCTCCCAAAGAACTGATTCTACAACACCAGCTAAAATTTTCCCTGAAGTTGTAACGTGAATAGAAATTGGGAAAAGAGGCGAAAAATCTATAAATTTCTCTAATATTTTACCTCTTGCATGAAGCCTGTATATTTCGTTTCTGTGGGGTTTACCGTACACTGCAATAATGCTACCATCCGATGCAAGGTCGAAATCTCTAAAGCCACCAATTATTTTCACCACCTCTTTTATAGGATAGCTCAATTTAATTTTCATTAAAAGATTATCTACGTCGCAAATAATCCAAGCAGCCTTTTTGTCAACAATACGTAAAGTTTGTGTGAATTTTAAAGGGGAGACATACGTTTCTAACGGAACGAGTTTTATAGAACTTCTTTGACAGATTTTGTTATCTTCTAATGAACCGAACATCGAACGTAATACATCCGTGGAAACATTGTTTGGTTTAAACTCCAGATCTGGTAAAACTATGTTACTTGTGTTTCTATTAGCTTTGATAAGTGCTGTTGATTGGGGAACACAATTTAACGCATCTTCAAATAAATGTGAATCAAGGACATCATTGATCTTTTGCTTTTGATGCAGAACTTTGTCCTGTTTTTCCTGTATATCATCTTTTGCTTCTTGTATTATCATCTGACATGTCTTGAAATTGTTCTCTAAATCAAGCAATGTTTTTTGTTCTATTTCCGTAACACAGTTTATAATCTTTTTTCTTTGGTCAATAATGGTTGTCTTTGTCTTTTCAAACTTTTCTTCTTCCTTTGTTTGTATCCGATTTATTTCCTTTTCCTTAGAAATAAGATCTTGGGTAACACTGTGAATGACAGATATATGACAAATTAATTTAGAAGAATGTTCATCATATAAAGTATTGAAATCCTTCAAGTCATGTTTTTGATGTTCAGAACTCACGCATTTTGCACATACGAGATCACAGCATGTACAACAATATAAACAAAATTCGCTGGAATGTTGTGTACATTTTACTTGACAAAGACGAACCTTTCGATGGCCAGGATCCAATTCACTAATTCGTATTATTTCGTGAACTTGTAGTGCTTTGCTACGTTCGTGCATTTGTTTACATTTGGTACAAATAAATGTGTCGCAATCCAAACACTTCCACACAGTCGGGCACGAATTTTCACTACAAAGTTGACATGACATTGCTACTTGATGTGATGTCGCCATTTTGGAAACTCGGGACTTCCTGGTGAAACTATTTTATTTTTAGCAAACGTATATGACATGAAAATATTTAAAGATACCATATCTAATCCTCGTCAGTAAATATTTCATAATGAGCGAGCTTAAAATTAATTATTGTTAAGCAGGCGTGAATTTGCTTTAGAAAGTAGATGACATGTCCCAACAGGCTAAAATATGCAGTTTAAATTCAAAAGTATTTATATGCAATATCTTTGTGGATTTTAAATTTTAGATATATATCTATACTAGTCAACAAAAGAAACTATAGAGAGATTTATTTGAAATATATTCTTATGTTAAAATCAAAACAATTGTATCTTATGATTTACGTCAATGTTTGCGTTTATCCTCACAAAACAAACAATATCATCCTGTTCCGTTACGACCGTGAGTGAGCGGTGGGTATGGTTCAGGTTAAAATGACTCATCACTTTTGCAAACCACGTTGTTCGTCTTCGACAAACAGGTAGGACGAATGACAGACCTTGTAACGGCAGGCCGCGTGTGAGGTTTCGTCAGGACGCACATTTACGACTTATTCACATTATGCTGATTCTTTCTCCCTAATGTTGCGTGCTTAGCGGAGAACCACTAAATACCAATTCTATAGTCTTTGGTTTGACCCAACTGGGGCTCGATTTCCCCACCTACCACACTCGAGGCATCCACGTTAACAGTTATACCAACGATGCAGTTCAAAGTTGTATAGAATCAGTGACATTAAACTCTTCCATCACACTTTACAATATAACAATCGATAGTAAAATATCCAAGTAAATCCAAGTAGATCACACGAACAAAGATAAAAAAAAAAATCCAAACTTTGAACATAAAGAGAATGTCTTAAATTTCTACATTTCAAGCGCTATATAAATAACTGATACATCCAGCACTGACAAATCATATCCATTTTATAGATGGTCGTTTTATTTATTATGATTACTTAGCACACCACAATTTCAATAGAATGAGACAATAATATCAAACACATTTTTGTCAGTTATTCAGTATAGCTTTCAATGTAGTCTGAATTTTGTTGACTATGGCATTTAATATGTGAGAAAAGGGAAGATAATTTCTAGTTAATCACAATGTATTGTTAAAAAAGATAACACACGTGCTACATCACAATGCATATTGTTATATAAATAAAACGATGGTATTTTTGCATATGTCTGATATTCAGATTATTTAATTTGTTTACTATGCAGTTGTGTGAAAGCTGATATTGCTCAATAATTACATTACTTCCGTTTTTCATTGAAATGTTACAATATGATTTGTTATGAAGTGGTCACATGATTATAAAAGAGATGTTTCAAATCACAATGAAACTCAAACCCGAACTTGCACGTGCCTCCATGACGACGTCAGATGTAAACAATCAATGGCGTAGTAATTTCCAACAGCAAATAATCTAACAGAAATAAAATTCACAACGAAAAATTCAACTATATTAAATTTTGGTGTGATTTAAATATAATTATAAGAATTAAATGAATTCTTTTGAAGTTTCACTGGGTATGAAAGCGTTGATCGAACTACATTTTCAACATGAAGCACTACCGCGGATTTTCACTATCCCAAGCTATTGAACCACCAATCCACCATATTCCAGTGCTGTCAAATGTAACAGAAAGTGGATAGCAGACGCCTAGATCAGCACTTCTCTTTACATGTATTACATGTCCTAAAGAATCCAACACTATTATCAAATGATCGTTTGATACAGTCAGTATGACATTGCCATCTTCAGATACTGTCATTCCAGTTGGATTAAATGGCTTGTCAGCTTTCTGAATAGTCCTTCCGTTAAACGTCCACAAATACTCAGTATTCTCATTTATAGCTATGAGTTGTTTTCTGCCTTCCGATGTAGCATCAAGAACAAAAATCATGTCTTCAGTGGTTTTTATGCTTACCGGGCATAGACATATGTTTTCTGAGTGTTCGTTATTCTTGATAATGTAATTAACTTTTCCATCTAGTGTTAATTTCATTATCTGCCTTATATTAGTTTCTCTGTTTTCATAAAATATATTCTCTCCACCAACTGATTCTACAACGCCAGCTAAAATATCCCCTGCATTTGTAACGTGAATAGAAATTGCGAAAAGTTATGACAAATCTATAAACTTCTCGAACTTTTTACCTGTTGCCTGACGCCTGTATATTTCGTTCCTGCGTGGTGTACCGTACACTGCAATAATACTACCGTCCGATGTAAGGTCGAAATCGCTAAAGTTATCATTTATTTTCACCATCTCTTTTATAGGATAGCACAATTTAATTTTCATTAGAAGGTTATCACAAGTAATCCAAGCAACCTTTTTGTCAACAATACGTAAAGTGCGTACGAATTGTACAGGAGAGACGTACGTTTCTATTGGAGCGAGTTTTATAGAACTGTTTTGACAGGTTTCGTTATCTTCAAATGAACCGAACACCGAACGTAATACGTCCGTGGAAACATTGTTTTGTTTAAACTGCAGTTCTGGTAAAACTATATCACTTGTGTTTCTATTAGATTTGATAAGTGCTGTTGATTGGGGAACACAATTTAACGTATCTTCAAATAAATGTGAATCAAGTACATCATTGATCTTTTGCTTTTGATGTAGAACTTTGTCCCGTTTTTCCTGGATATCCTCTTTTCCCTCTTGTATTATCTTATGACATGTCTTGAAATTGTTCTCTAAATGAAGCAATGTTTTTTGTTCTATCTCCGTAACGCAGTTAATAATCTTTTTTCTTTGGTCAATAATGTTTGTTTTTGTCTTCTCAAACTTTTCTTCTTCCTTTGTTAGTATCCGATTTATTTCCTTCTCCTTAGAAATAAGACCTTGGTTAACATTGTCAATGACAGATACATGACAAATCAATTCAGAAGAATGTTCATCATATAAAGTATTAAAATCCTTCAAGTCATGTTTTTGATGTTCAGAACTCACGCATTTTGCACATACGAGATGACTGCATGTACAACAAAATAAACAAAATTCGTTGGAATGTTGTGTACATTTTACTTGGCGAAGATGGACCTTCCGATGGTCGAGATTTAATTAATTAATTCGTATGATTTTGTGAACTTGTAGTGCCTTGCTACGTTCGTGCATTTGTTTACATTTGTTGCAAATAAATGTGTCGCAGTCCAAACACTTCCACACATTCGGCGACGAATATTCACTACAAAGTTGACATGCCATAGTGGCTTGGTGTGATGTCGCCATTTTGGAAACTCGTGACTTCCTGGTGAAACTATTTTATTTTTATTTCAGACGTATGTAAGATATATTTAAAGATACCATATATCTTCCGCGACACTAAACTCTAAATGTTTCATCATGAACTAGCTAAACATCATTTATTGCTAAGCATAGATGAAATTGTTTTAGAAAGTGGATGACATGTCCCAACAGACTAAAACATACAGTTTAAGTTCAAAAGTATTCAAAAACAATATCTTTGTTAATTTAAAACACGTTATATATCTATCCTAGTCAACAAAAGAAACGATACAAAANATATTGCCTTATTTGCTATGCCCATATGAATCTAAAGTATACCTTATTTGTTGATTGCTTTTCTCTATGTGAAAAATATTGAGCATCAAACCTATGTATCGTTTCTTTTGTTGACTAGTATATTTTCGATGTCAAACATAACTTGTTCTTGAGAATTTAGTGGAGATATTGTTGCATACATTTTGGTAGAGGAAAAAGAGGACTGGAATGAAATGCCAAATAATTTAAAAGTCTTTGGGAACAAGTAAATGGTATTAGAAAAGGTAGCTAACATCAGCTAAGGTTACTCTATGTGTGAGGAGATTGACCTTAGTTTTAATGATCGCATCGAGTGTGGTATATCATCAGTTCGAGCCCTGGTTGGGTCAAACCAAAGACTATAAAATTGGTATTTGGTGGTTCTCCACTAAGCACGCAACATTAGGAGAAACACCTTTTGACTCGGAATCAGCATAATGTGGCCAAGTGAAGCGACATATGTCTACCCGCGTACTGTTGTTTCAGTGAGCTAGTATTATAAAAATATAACAAAACGTGTTGGTTTAGAACAAAGCGGACATCATTATCATCTCATCGAATGTAAGTTGTTTTCGTCAGGATATAGCTGTAGAATGGCTCATTTGGCATTGAACAACAATCATGCGCGTACGTACTCTTCAGACACCCTTCTGTGTATTTTTGAGTTCGAGCCCCGGCTGGGTTAAACCAAACACTATAAAATTGGTATTTGGTGATTCGCCGCTAAGGACGCCACATTGGGGAGAAAGACTGACTGGCTCGGAATCAGCATGCCTACGTGAAGCGACATGTCTACCCGCGGACTGTTGTTTCAGTGAGCAAGTACTATAAGAATATAACCAAGTGTGTTGGTCTAGTACAAAGAGGATATCATTATTATCTCATCGAGTATACGTTGCTCTCGCCATGATATACCTGAAGAAAGGCTCATTTGGCGTTAAACAACAATCATTCACTTACTCACTCTACAAATTTTAATCAAATGTGAAGTTTATAATTGCCTTTTTTTCAACTGTTGTAATTTGAAACAGTATAATATCGTAGTACATATACAAGGTCAAATATATGTAATATCATAACATATGTTTTGTAGGGTTAGGGTACGGTTTCATAAATAACTGGTAGCCAATCATCTTTATACGAATGCAATTTATGCAATATTTATACTTGATAATATTGTAGGATTTTATTATATCTGATGTGCAATTTTGCGTTTTCTTTAATACTAAACTCGTGTGTAAAGTTACCAAAGAAATCGTATCTTCCTGAGCAACAGTTATTATTTCAACAGGGATATGGGTGACATATCATAGTATATTTGTATATTGTGGTATATGTACACGTCACGTAACCGTCAGTAAACCAAAACATAAAATTGTGTATCGGCACTTTGAACTGGGTGTAGTCCACAGATCCAGTAATGCATTCCAAGCAGATAAATATTTTAGTGTAAAAAGCTTCAGGGCAAAAGATTCAAAAACCAAATAATCTAAATGTCTTCTGGAGCAAGAAACCTACAGTGATCTATATAGGATAGCCTACATCTGCTAAAGTCACCTTTCCCTGAGCAAGGAGAACCTTGGTTTGAAAAACAGAATTAATTTGGCATCTTTGGTGTGTAATGGAAGAATTCAAACATGCATTTCGTGTTAGATATTGACTTGTTTTTTCTGATTTAAAAGGAAAGGTTACCAGTCACAATGATATTGCCCAAGCCTGTATAATGTTGGTTATTGTTAGTTGTCCACTCTGTAAAACCATTCACGGACACTAGAATCATAAGCGTGCCATGAGACCCAATAGAAAACATGTTTTGTAGTCTTTTATTTTTGGGTCGTGAATGCATATTTTAACTATCTACTTTTCAATCTCATATGTCCCTATGTATTTTGCTAACCCAATTATATTTATGGTTAATAGTTGATTGCATGAATTTGTCCTGTTTGTTTTTCACTATCCACAGCTATTGAACTACCAATTCAGTGCTATCAAATGTAACAGACAGTGGATCAGCGCTGTTCTTTTCAAGTATAACATTTCCTAAATAATTCAACATTATTATCAAATGATCATTTAATAAAGTCAATATGATACTGCCATCTTCAGATACTGCCATTCCAGTTGGATTAAATGGCTTGTCAGCTTTTTGAATAGTCTTTCCGTTAAATGTCCACAGAAACAAGACATTAACAAGACATTACACCAATGAATATTCATAAAGCATTGAGATATTTCGGATATAAATAATAAAACGTATATATATAGCATAGCGCATTCGACCTCTTTCTGTAATAACCTTTATCAGGTGTGTTCAATGTCAAAAGATTCGAAAACCAAATAATTTAAAAGACCTTAGGAGCTAGAAGATTAATGAGCTAACATGATAGCAGTAATCGGCAAGAGTCACCTGTACGTGACTGAAGGATGATAATCTTAGTTTTAATGTTAATTACATTATTGAGGAACTGTAGATATCTAATAAACCATGTCAGTGCCGATACATTGACTACTGGGTGGATGACATCATCGCGGACTAATAGTCGACCAGCGAGTAACCGATCCAGTGAATATATTCAAGCATAGATAAATATGTTAGTGTGAAAGGTTCCTGGGCAAAAGATTTGAAAGTCATTTGGAAACACTAGGACACATTAGGATAGCCTAAATCGGGTACAGTCACCAATCCATGGGGAGCAGAAGAGTTTGAAGATACCATATCGAAGAAGAACAGACAACAACACAATGGCAAAAAGAAAAAGTACAAAAGGACAAACAACGATAAACCCAACATGCATATAAAGCTAAAGATCGCGAAACATGAACCCCTCTAAAACCGGGGGTGAACTCAGGTGTTCCGGAAGGGTAGGTGGTTCCTACTCCACTAGTAACACACGTCGTGTTAATCTAGTTACAATCCCTGTGATAAGTCATGAATGAGGAAAGGACAGAAAAGTGTTTACAAGTGGAATATATCCGTTGTCATTTGTGACACAGATATTCCATAAAGGTCAAAGGTCAACCAAGTCGTGGTGGCGACCGTTAAACTTTCGATGTGACGATTCCAATTTAATCAAAAGGAACCATTGGATCAGTAGCTTCCTTGTTAGCAGCCCTCTATTAAGGAAATCCTGATAGGAACCACAGGCTCTAGAATATCAACTGATAGATTTATACTCCATATGCTGCTTGTATGTCGCTAAATATGTGTTAATCTGACGCACATAACTAATTTGGAATCTTTGTTGTTTAATTGAACCGTTCAAACGTGCATTTCGTGTTTGGTGTTAATTTTGTTCTGTATTAAAAAGAAAGGTTTCCAGTGACAATGACATTGCCCAAGTCTAATTATTGCTGTAGTTGTTCACTGTGTAAACCATTTGCGGACACTAGAATCATAAACGTGAGAACCAATTTAATGTTTGTAAAGCTTTTCTATCTACTTTTCAATCTCATAATATGGAGCTATGTATTTTGCTAACCCAATTATATTTCTGGTGAATAGTTGATTGCATGAATTTGTCCTGTTTGCTTTTCACTGCCCACTGCTATTGAACCGCCAATCCACAATATTCGACTGCTATCAAATGTAGCAGAAAGTGGATAGCAAACGCCTAGATCAGCACTGTTCTTTTCAAGTATAACATGTCCGAAAGAATCCAACACTATTATCAAATGATCGTTTAATACAGTCAGTATGACATTGCCATCTTCAGATACTGCCATTCCAGTTGGATTAAATGGCTTGTCAGCTTTCTGAATAGTCCTTCCGTTAAATGTCCACACATACTCAGTATTCTCATTTAAAGTTATTAGCCGTTTTCTGCTTTTCGATGTAGCATCAAAAACACAAATCATGTCATCGGTGGTTTTTATGCTCATGGGGAATAGAAACATATTTTCAGAGTTTTTGTTATACTTGATAATGTTATTAACTTTTCCACCAGGTGTCAATTTCATTATCTGCCTAATATTTGTTTCTCTACTTTCATATAAATGATTCTCCACACCAACTGATTCTACAACAACAACTGAAATATCCCCTGAATTTGTCACGTGAATACAAATTGGGAAAAGAGGGGGAAAATCTATAAACTTCTCTAACTTTTTACCTCTTGCCTGAAGCCTGTATATTTCGTTCCTATGCGGTTTATCGTAAGCTGCTATAATACTACCGTCCGATGTAAGGTCAAAATCTCTAACGCCACCATTTATTTTCACCTCCTCTTTTATAGGATAGCTCAATTTAATTTTCATTAAAAGATTATCTGTCTCGGAAATAATCCAAGCAGTTTTTTTGTCAACAATACGTAAAGTTGTTGTGTATTTTAAAGGAGAGACATACGTTTCTAACGGAACGAGTTTCATAGAACTTTTATGACACGTTTTGTTATCTTCTAATGAACCGAACATCGAACGTAATACATCCATGGAAACATTGCTTGGTTTAAACTCCAGATCTGGTAAAACTATGTCACTTATTTTTATATTAGATTTGATAAGTGCTGTTGATTTGGGAGCACAATGTAACATATCTTCAAATAAATGTGAATCAAGGACATCATTGATCTTTTTTTTATGCAGAACTTTGTCCCGTTTTTCCTGGTTATCCTCTTTTCATTCTTGTATTATCATCTGGCATGCCTTGAAATTGTTCTCTAGATCAAGCAATGTTTTTTGTTCTATTTCCGTAACGCAGTTGATAATCTTTTTTCTTTGGTCTATAATGGTTGTCTTTGTCTTCCCCAGCTTCTCTTCTTCCTTTGTTAGAATCCGATTTATTTCCTTCTCCTTAGAAATAAGACCTTGGTTGACACTGTCAATGGCAGATACATGACAAATTAATTGAGAAGAATGTTCATCATATAAAGTATTGAAATCCTAAAAGTCATGTTTTTGATGTTCAGAACTCACGCATTTTGCACAAACGAGAACACTGCATGTACAAGAATATAAACAAAATTCACTGGAATGTTCTTTACATTTTACTTGACGAAGTCGGACCTTCCGATGGCTGAGATCCAATTCACTAATTCGTACTATTTCGTGAACTTGTAGTGCTTTGCTACGTCCGTGCATTTGTTTACATTTGGTGCAAATAAATGTGTCGCAGTGCAAACACTTCCAAACAATCCGCCACGAATTTTCATTACAAAGTTGACATTCAATAGCTCCTTGGTGTAATGTCGTCATTTTGAAAACCCGAGACTTCCTTATGAAACTATTTTATTTTTGCACAAACGTTTATGACATGAAAATATTTATAGATGCCCAATCTAGTCCTTGCAAATATTTTTTTCATAATGAACGAGTTTAAATTGTGTTATTGCTAAGCATCATACAGTAATTATCGGTAATTAGCAGGATGAGAGATTCTCCATAACAATAGGTTGCAGTTATACAGTTTGTCTTCTCTCTTACTAATTCCCAAACTTGAAGACAGAAGAGATATAATTGTTCACTTGGCAGCGGCCAATCTTTTCAAAAACGTGTCGCGTGCAATAAATTTGATATCTACATATTTATTTCTCATCGTATGATAAGTTTCTGTACTTCCTTGTTTTTATATAGTACTAATATTTCATTTTTATTTTCATTATGTGTCCTGGTCGGCAGTGTAAATTAAATCGCATCCTTTTCTTGTATTTTATAGTGTATTTTATATTATTTTTCTCTGAACATTTGAATCGGGGGATGGGAATTTCAATCTCTCATACTAGTTCAATCCCGGCATATTTCAATTTGCCTGTTCCACACATAAATCAATAACATAGTGACTGTCATGTTTTTTTCCTGTCTTACCCGTATTTGGTATTCACTATTGGATTGAAATGGTGACCGCTTTGGATTTTTTTTTAGCTTTGTTCATGTGATCTACTTGGATATTTTACTATCGATTGTTATATTGTAAAGTGTGATGGAAGAGTTTAATGTCACTGATTATCTATAAATTTGAACTGCATCGTTGGTATAACTGTTAACGTGGACGCCTCGAGTGTGGTAGGTGGGGGGATTGAGCCCCAGTTGGGTCACACCAAAGACTATGAAATTGGTATTTAGTGGTTCTCTGTTAAGCACGCAATATTAGGGAGAAATACTGAATGGCTCGGAATCAGCATAATGTGCCCAGGTGAAGCGACATATGTCTACCCGCGGTCTATTATTTCAGTGAGCTAGTACTATAAGAAAATAACCAAATGTGTTGGTCTAGTAGAGGGTGGACACCATTATCATCTCATTGAGTATACCTGAAGAAATAAAAGGCTCATTTGGCGTTAAACAACAACCATTCGCTTACTCACTCAACAAATTTAAATAAAATGTGAAGCTTATAATCGCATAACGTGACACCCTTCTGTGTATTTTTGTTGTCAACTGTTGTAATTTGAAAAAATAATAATATCATAGTACATATCATATACAATGTCAAATATGTGTAATATTATATGTTTTGTGGGGCTGGGTGGGGGTTTATAAATAACTTGTAATCATTTTTATGCTGATACGAATATTATTTAGGTGATACTTACACTTAATAATATTGTAGGATTTTATTATATCTGATGTACAATTTTTCGTTTTCAGTCATACTTTCCTGGACAACTATTGTTATTTCAACGGCCATATGGATGACATACCATTGTATATTGTGTTAGCTGTGCACGTCACGTAACCGTCAATAAACTAAGATATACAATTGTGTATTGGCACTTTTTGGGTTTATTTTTTTTTCAAAAACAGTTTGAATATTTCAGTACAATTTTACCTTTAAATCAACAAATATAAATATATAATACTTGTCTATTTAAGATATCATGCATCTATAGTTGAAATACGCTTAAAGGGTTTTTGAAGGTGTTCTAATTTGGCATTGTGTTGCATGAAGTCATCTAAATAGCATACTTGTATTATAAATTTAAAATGAACAACGTCAATTGTAATAGATCTCAGTAATTGATCAATGCTCCTTCTTCTCTGGGTAACCAGCATTAAGGCAATGGTAGCCCTACCAGAATAATATCCCTCGGAGTAGGAACATATTAACCTGCATGTTATTTTGTTCACTGCGCCAGCATTATATATAAAAAGGTTTCCGTTATGTATACAGCAGTCCTAAGCCAGGACATGGATGTCCATCGTCACATGTCGTGGTTTTTTGTCTTCAATGATTGGAGGTGATGTTTGGTTTTTCGCTTTATTGATATTGGGCAAATTGTTGACCAAGACTGTCTGAATTGTCTTGTAATAACAACAATACTGTGTTAGAGATTGAATGTCTGAAATTTCTATATTTCAAGCGCAACAGAAATAACTGATATATTCATCACTGACAAATGATATCCATTTTCTAGATGGTCGTTTTATGTATTTTGATTACTTACCCCACCACAATCTCAATAGAATGAAACATTAATATTAAACAATTTTAAACACATCTTTGTCAGTCAGTTATTCAGTATAACTTTCAATTAAGTCTGAATTTTGTTGACTATTGCATTACGTTAAAAAAGGGAGATAATTTCTAGTAAATCACAATGTATTGTTCAAAATGAGAACAAACAATATAATGCATATAAATAAAATTTAAAAAGAACGAAGGCATGTTTTGTATTTGTCAGATATTCAGATTATCTTATCATTTATCTCTTGCATGAAGCCTGTATATTTCTTTCCTGTGTGGTTTACCGTAAGCTGCAACAACACTACCGTGCGATGTAAGGTTGAAATCTCTAAAACCGCCATTTATTTTCACCACCTCTTTTATAGGATAGCTCAATTTAATTTTCACTAAAAGATCACCTGCGTCGCAAATAATCCAAGCAGCCTTTTTGTCAATAATACGTAAAGTTGTTGTGTATTTTAAAGGAAAGACATACGTTTCTAACGGAACGAGTTTCATAGAACTTCTTTGGCAGGTTTCGTTTTATTCTAATGAACCGAACATTGAACGTAATACATCCATGGAAACATCGCTTGGGTTAAACTGCAGATCTGGTAATACTATGTCACTTGTGTTTCTATTAGATTTGATAAGTGCTATTGATTGGGGAACACAATTTAACGTATCTTCAAATACATGTGAATCAAGGACATCATTGATCTTTTGCTTTTGAAGCAGCACTTTGTTCTGTTTTTCTTGAATATCTTCTTTTCCTTCTTGTATTATCTTCTGACATGTCTTGAAATTTTTCTCTAAATCAAGCAATGTGTTTTGTTCTATTTCCGTAACGCAGTTTATAATGTTTTTTCTTTGATCAATAATGATTGACCTTGTCCTTTCAAACTTTTCTTCTTCCTTTGTTAGTATCCGATTTAGTTCCTTGTCCTTAGAAATAAGACCTTGGTTAACATTGTCAATGGTAGATACGTGAGAAATTAATTCAGAAGAAAGTTTACCATATAAACTATTGAAATCCTTCAAGTCATGCTGTTGATGTTCAGAACTCAGGCATTTTGCACATACGAGATCCCTGCATGTACAACAAAATAAACAAAATTCGCTGGAATGTTGTGTACATTTTACTTGACGAAGACGGATCTTTCGATGGACGGGATCAAATTCACTAATTCGTACTATTTCGTGAATTTGTAGTTCTTTGCTACGTTCATGTATTTGTTTACATTTGGTGCAAATAAATGTGTCGCAATCCGAACACTTCCAAACAGTCGGCGACAAATTTCCACTACAAAGTTGACATGACATGGCTGCTTGGTGTGATGTCGCCATTTTGGAAACTCGTGACTTCCTGGTGAAACTATTTTATCTTAACAAAGGTATATGACATGCAAATATTTATAATTACCATGTCTATTCCTCGTCAGTATATATTTCATAATGAACGGGTTTAAATTTAATCAGTGCTAAGCATGGATAAATTTCTTTACAAAGTGGATGACATGTCCTACCCGACTAAAACATGCAGTTTAAGTTCTAAAGCTATCATATGCACTATCTTGGTGAATTCAAAATTGTATATATAACTATTTTCGATGTCAAAAATAACTAGTCCTTTGTAATTAAGTTCAACGTTTAAGACAGTCATTTTGACTCGAGGGCATTGGAGATATTTTATCTATGTTTTGTTAGAGGAAAAAGAAAAGCACTGGAATAACCTTAATCAGGTACGAGGTCACATTGTCAAAAGATTGAAATGCCAAATATTTTAAAAGGTTTTGGGAGCAAGTAAATGGTATTAAAAAGGGTAGCTAACATCAGCTAAGTTTAGCCTATGTCTGCGGAGATTAACCTTAGTTTTAATGATCGAGTGTGGTAGATCGTGTGTTCGAGCCCCGGTTGGGTCAAACAAAAGACTATCAAATTGGTATTTGGTGGTTCTCCTCTAAGTACGCAACATTGGGGAGAAATACTTTTTGGCTCGGAATCAGCATAATGTGTCCAAGTGAAGCGACATATGTCTACCCGCGGACTGTTGTTTCAGAGAGCTAGCACTATAAGAATATAACCAAGAGTGTTGGTCTAGTACAAAGCGGACATCATTACAATCTCACCTAATGTAAGTTGTTCTCGTCATGCTATAGCTGAAGAATGGCTCTTTTGGCGTTAAACAACAATCATTCACTTACTCACTCTACAAATTAGGATCAATGTGGAGCTTATAATTGCATAACGTGATATCCTTCTGTGTATTTTTGTTGTTGTAATTTGAAAAATTATATCGTAGTACATATACAATGTCAAATATATGTAATATAATAACATATGTTTTGTGGGGTTCCAGTGAGGGTTTCATAAATTACTGGTAGCCAATCATTTTTATGTTCATACGAATAACATTTATGAAATGCTTATCCTTAATAATATTATAGGATTTTATTATATTTGATTTGCAATTTTTCGTTTTCTATCATACTTATCATACTTATCAAACTTAACATACTTATCATACATGTTTAAAGTTATCAAAACATATTCGTATCTTCCTGGACAACCACTATTATTTCAACACGTCACGTAACCATCAATAATCCAAAACATAAAATTGTGCATCTGCCCTTTGAACTGTGTGTACTCCACCAGCGGGTAACCCAAAAATGGTATATATAGAATAGCCTAAATAGGCTAATGTCACATTTCCCCGAGGGGAGAACCTTAGTTTTAATTTGATTGGCATCTTTGACATCCTTGGTGATTAATTGAACAATACAAACGTGCATTTCGTGTAAGATATTAACTTGCTTCTTTCTGCTTTAAGAAGAAAGGTTCCCAGTCAAAATGATATTGTCTAATTAATAGTGTGGTTATTGCTAGTTGTCCACTATGTAAAACAATTTGCGGACACTAGAATCAATAAGCGTTTCATGAGATCCAATAGACAATTTTTTTGTATGCATACTTTCATTTTTGGGTCGTGAATGTCTAGTTTAACTATTTACTTTTCAATCTGATAATATGGCGCAATGGATTTTGCTAACCCAATTATATTTCTGGTGAATAGTTGATTGCATGAATTTGTCCTGTTTGTTTTTCACTATCCACAGCTATTGAACCATCAATCCACAATATTCCAGTGATGTCAAATGTAACAGAAAGTGGATAGCAAACGCCTAGATCAGCACTGTTTTTTTTTCAAACAAGACATTTCCTAAATAATCCAACACTATTATCAAATAATCGTTTAATACAGTCAGTATGACATTGTCATCTTCAGATACTGCCATTCCAGTTGGATTAAATGGCTTGTCAGCTTTCTGAATAGTCTTTCCGTTAAATGTCCACAAATACTCAGTATTATCATGTAAATATATCAGTCGTTTCCTGTCTTGCGATGTAGCATCACGAACAAAAAATTATGTCTTCGGTGGTTTTTATGCTTACCGGGCATAGAAATATATTTTCAGAGTTTTTGTTATACTTGATAATACCGGTTTTATAAACTTTTCCATCTGGTGTTAATTTGATTTTCTGCCTAATATTAGTTTCTCTGTTTTCATAAAAGGGATTCTCCCTAACAACTAATTCTACAACACCAACTAAAAAATCTGAATTTTCAACGTGAATAGAATTTCGGAAAAGAAGAGAACAATCTATAAACTTCTCGAATTTTTTACCTCCTGCATGAAGCCTGTATAATTCGTTCATGTGGCGTTTATCATACACTGTAATAATACTACCGTCCGATGTAATATCGAAATCGCTAAAGCTACCATTTATTTTCACCACCTCTTTCATAGGATAGTTCAATTTAATGTTCATTAGAAATTATCACAAGTAATCCAAGCAGCCTTTTTGTCAACAATACGTAAAGTGCTACGGATTTGATAGGAGAGACATACGTTTCTAACGGAACGAGTTTTATCTAACTTTGTTGACAGGTGTCGTTATATTCTAATGAACCGAACATCGAACGTAGTACATCCGTGGAAACATCGTTTGGTTTAAACTCCAGATCTGGTAAAACTATGTCACTTGTCTTTCTATTAGATTTGATAAGGGCTGTTGATTGGGGAACACAATTTAACGTATCTTCAAATAAATGTGAATCAATGACATCATTGATATTTTGCCTATGATGCAGAACGTTGTCCTGTTTTCCTTGGATATCCCCTTTTCCTTCTTGTATTATCATCTGACATGTCTTGAGATTGTTCTCTAAATCAAGCAATATTTTTTGTTCTATCTCCGTAAGACCTCTTTTAACATTGTCAATAGCAGCTACGTGAAAAATTAATTCAGAAGAATTGTCACCATATAAAGTATTGAAATCCTTCAAGTCATGTCTTTGATGTTCAGAATTCACGCATTTTGCACATACGAGATGACTGTATGAACAACAAAATAAACAAAATTCGCAGGAATGTTGTGTACATTTTACTTAAGGAAGACGGACCTTCCGATGGCCGAGATCTAAGTCACTAATTCGTACTATTTCGTGAACCTGTAATGTTTTGCTACGTTTGTACATTTGTTTACATTTGGTGCAAATAAATGTGTCGCAGTCCAAACACCCCCAAACAGTCCGCCACGAATTTTCGCTACAAAGTTGACATTCGATAGCGCCTTGGTGTGATGTCGCCATTTTGAAAACCCGAGACTTCCTTATGAAACTATTTGATTTTTTGCACAAACGTATATGACATGCAAATATTTATAGATGCCCAATCTATTCCTTGCAAATCAATTTTTCATAATGAACGAATTTAAATTGTATTATTTCGAAGCATCATACAGTCGTCATGTAGTAATTACCGGTAATTACCAGGATGAGAGATTCTCCATAGAGCAGATTGCATTTACACAGTTTGTCTTCTTTCTTAATAATTCCCAAACTTTAAGACAGAACAGATATAATTGTGGCCAATCTTTTCAGAAACGTTTCGCTTGTAATAAAGTTGATATCGACGTATTTATTTCTCATCATATGATCAGTTTTTGTACTTCTTGGTTTTTATATGGTACACATATTTCATGTATATGCTAGTCAACAACAGAAACGATACAAGGGTTTGGTGCTCATATTTTTACATAGAGAAACACAATCGACAAAAATCGCATAATTTAGATTCATATGGGCATAACAAATAAGGAAATATCAGCAAAATTTCTCAACATCATTATCAGAACAAATCATGGGCAGACAGAAATTGTCATGCAGTATGAAAGGTTGCGAAATTCAGTAACGTGTGTGACCACCTCTTGTAGCAACGACAGCTTCGCATCTCCTACGCATAGAATCAATCAATCGTTGGATAAAGGCTTGTGGGATGTTGTTCCACTCGTGCACAAGTGCGTCACGCAGCTCCTGTATTGCTTCCGGTGGATTTGGACGGTGGCGGACACGTCTACCGAGTTCATCCCATAAATGTTCAATTGGTTACAGATCCGTGATAATGCCGTCCAAGGAAGAACATGGATGTGAATCCGGTTGAGAAAGTCTTGACAAACACGAGCCACATGACATTTTGCATTGTTATGTTGAAAGACGTGATCAAAGTTTCACTATTGCAGAAAAGGCAGAAGATAGGATCAAGAATATCGTCTCTGTCGATCACGGCATTCAATGTTCCTTGATCAATTTTGAGCTCAGTGCGACCATAATGACAAATTCCATCCCTGACCATAACACTTCCGCTTCTAAAACGGTCGGATTCGTACGCACACTGGTCCGTAAAACGTTACCCACGCCTGCAGTACACAAGATGTTATTGTTTGTTTTGTGAGGATGAACGCGTTTCACGCAAACATCGACGTAAATGATAATAAACAATTGTTTTGGTTTTAGCATATGCTGACTGGTATATTTTCGTTACGCTTGGTCCTTATTAATTCGCAGCCTTTTCTGGTATTTCATAGTGTATTTAATAATATTGTTTCTCTTGACCATTTGAATCGAGCAATGGGAATTGCCATCACACATGCTAATTCAATCCCGCCATATTTTAATGTGCCTGTTCAAGTCACGAATCAGTAATATAGTGGTTGTCTTGTTGTTGTTGTTTTTTTGTCTTGCACGTATTTGCTATACACTATTGCATATAATGGATGACCGTATTGGATGGTTTTGTTCTAGCTTTGTTCGGGTGGCCTTCTTGGATTTACTTGGTTATTGTACTATCGATTGCTATATTGTAAAGTGTGATGGATGAGTTTAATTTCACTGAATGTCTACAAATTTGAACTGCATCGAAGGTGTAACGGTTATCGTGGTCGCCTTGGTTAGGTAAAACCCGAGACCATTAAATTGGTATTTGGTGGTTCTCCGCTGAGAACGCAACATTAGGGAGAAAGACTTGATTGGCTCGGAATCAGCATAATATGTCAAAGTGAAGCCACATGTCTACCCTCGGACTGTTATTTCAGAGAGCTAGTACTATAAGTATATAACCAAGGCTGTTGGTTTAGTACAAAGCGGACATCATTACCGTTTCACTGAATGGAAGTTGTTCTCGTCATGATATAGCTGAAGGATGGCTCATTTGGCGTTAAACAACAATCATTCACTTACTCACTCTACAAATTAGGATCAATGTGAAACTTATAATCGCATAACGTGACATCTTTCTGTGTATTTTTGTGTTGTAATGTGCAAAATTATATCGTAGTACAGATACAATGTCAAATATATGTAATATTATTACATACGTTTTGAGGAGTTGGGGTGGGGGTTTCATAAATAACCTGTAGCCAATAATTTTCATGTTTATACGAATACAATTCATGCAGTATTTATACTTAATAATATTATAGGATTATATTATATCTGATGTGCGATTTTTTGTTTTCGGTCATATTTAACTCGTGTATAAAGTTATTTTATTTTTAGCAAATGTATACATGTATGACATGCACATATTAATAGATACCATATATATTCCTCGTCAGTAAATGGTTCATTATGAACGAGCTTAAAATTCCACCAATTAAGCTGACCGCCATATTATTTATAGTTTAAATATTGTTGAAAGTGGCGTTGGATACAATAACCCTAACCCATTATATCACGATTAATTAAACAAAATAAATAAAATATGTTTAAATTAAGCTCACACAATTTAAAAAGACATAATCGAATGTAACAGTAATTGTAACACGACCGATGTCATATGTGGAACATGAACTGCTTAACCTTCCTGAGTTCACCCCGGGTTTTGATAAAGTCTGTGTTGCCTACCTACTTTCGTTTTTTATTTGCTCACGTTGGCTATTACTTGTCCTTATTTCTCTTTTATTTTCTGTCACACATGTGTCTTTCTTTGTATTGGTCGACTGTATTTTCTCACGTAATAGTCTTGTAAGTTTATAGTGAAGATACTCAACTCCAAATTGTATGCATACAATCCCCAAAAGAAATTTGCAACAGAAAACTAATATAGTACAATACATTGAGTGAGTGATTGTTGTTTAACGCCAATTGCGCAATTTTTCTGATATATCATAGCGAGAACAAATTACATTTTGATGAGAGGATAATGATGGTCGCTTTGTACTAGACCAACGCACAGCGTTGAAATGTTATAGTGCTAACTAGGCCAATGAAACACCAGTTCGTGCATAGACATGCCGCCCTACTCGGACATATTAAACCTGGTTCCAAGCCAACCAGTCTTATGTTACTCCTTAGTGCTGTGTGTTTAGCGGAGCAGCAACAAATACCAATTTATAGTGTTTGCTTTGACATGAAAGGGGCTTGATTCCACGATCTACCTCACTCGAGGTGAGCACGCTAACCATTATGTATACACTAACGATATGATAAAAGTTCAATTCATGTATATAGATTTTTTCCTTTAATATGCATTGAAAGATTGATGACCTTAATGTTATATTTTTATTGGTAATATTTATTATGCCATTATCCGGTATATTGTGTAATTCTTTTTATGATTTTGTTATGGTTTATTGGTCACGATGAAGTTGATTCAATGATTGGAGGTGATAGGTGGTTTTCCGTTTTGTTTATACATTTTTATCGGTCGAATTGTTGACCAGCACTGTTTATATTGTCTTTTAATAGCAACATGACTGTGCTAGAAAATTAATGCTTTAAATTTCCATATTCTAAGCGCTGCATAAATACATGATACATGCAGTACTGATAAATTATATTTACTGTCTAAGTGGTCGTTTTACGTACTTGGATTACTTAACACACCACAATCTCAATAGAATGAGACAATAATATTAATAAATTGTAAACATATTTTTGACAGTTATTCAGCATAGTTTTCAATGTAGTATGAATTTTGTTGACAATGGCATTTAATACGTGAGAAAAAGGAAGATAATTTCTAGTTAATCACAATGTATTGTTAAAAAAGATAACACACGTTCTACATCACAATGCATATTGTTATATAAATAAAACGATAGTATGTTTTGTATCTTTCAGATATTCAGATTATCTTTTTCTTTACTATATAATAGATGTGTGAAAGGTGAAAGGTGTTATTGCACACTAAATCTTGTCACGTTTGTGATGTTTAAGATATAAAGCTATTTAAAAGAAAGGTGCATTGTTTTTCATGCAGCAACATATGAGAAATAATTTTCAAATATCTGTATGTAGTAAGGGAGACAACCAAAGAAAAATACTAACATCATTTTATGTTTTAAATTTATTTACAATATCAAAGTTGATGTAATACAATACACACTTATTGACTTCCAATTCAAAATGTTGTCGCTGTACTACATTTGTTCTATCAGCGTCAAAATTAACGGGCCAACAAGACTGTCAAAATCGACAATAGTCACCTATACGTGACTGAAGGAATATAAAATCTTAGTTTTAATAATAATTACATTATTCAGAAACTGTAGATTTTATAATAAATATATCAAATAAGCCATGTCAGTGCCGCAACATAGACTACTTGGTGGATGATATCATCGGGGAGTAATAGTCCACCAGCGGGTAACCGATCCAGTGAATATATTCAAACATAGATAAATATGTTAGTGTGAAATGTTTCATGTCAAAAGATTTAAAAGTCATTTGGATCAAGAAAACAGAGGGTATAATTATGATAGCCTAAATCCCTGGGGAAGTAGGGCATGTTTTAATCTGACGCACAGAACTATGGTATCTTTGGTGTTTAATCGAACCGTTCAAACGTGCATTTCGTGTTTGATATTTACTTGTTTTCTCTGTTTTAAAATGAAAAACCATTTGCGGACACTAGAATCATTAGCGTGTCATGCGACCCAATAGAAAAACATTATTCTGAGTATTTGTAGGTCATGAATGTTATGTTAACTATCTACTTTTCAATCTCATAATATGGAACCCCCTCCCAGAGGGTGTGCCGGGGGTAAAATAGGCACCAGGTTTCTCCGTCCTAGAGGCACTAGTCCTCTAAAAGGGGTCAACCCCGCGGGAACCCCGGGGTATAGAAATGGGACCGAGAGCTTCTTCGGCATGAAGGGGCGTTCGTCGGTTGTGCGGGATGTAGAAATTCACAGCCAACCCGTCCTTCGGATGAGACGTAAATAAAACCGAGGTCCCGTGTTGAGAAATTGCCACCCTCTTCGCACGTTAAAGAACCCAGTGTAACAGTTCACTATGAGCATTATGCTCATGATGAGTGATCCATAAGAGACCTGTTGCACTGGCTAAATTATCCGTCCCTACCCATCACATTTCCTTGTTTCGAGTCTCGTGGCGTTTAAATTATTCTCGTCCTGAATATAGCTGGACAATTGTTCACTGGACGTTAAACACCAATCAATCAATCAATAAATAAATAAATCAATCAATCAATCAATCAATCAATCAATCAATCAATCAATCAATCAATCAATCAATCAATCAATCAATCAATCAATCATAATATGGAGCTATGCATTTTGCTAACCCAATTACATTTTGGGAGAATAGTTAATTGCATGAATTTGTCCTGTTTGTTTTTCACTACCCACTGCTATTGAACCACCAATCCACAATATTCCACTGCTGTCAAATGTAACAGAAAGTGGGTAGCAGACTCCTATATCAGCACTGTTCTTTTCAAGTATAACATGTCCTAAATAATCCAACACTATTATCAAATGATCTTGTAATACAGTAAGTATGACATTGCCATCTTCAGATACTGCCATTCCAGTTGGATTAAATGGCATGTCAGCTTTCTGAATAGTCTTTCCGTTAAATGTCCACAGAAACACAGCATCCTCATTTAAAACTATGAGCCGTTTTCGGTCTTCCGATGTAGCATCAAGAACACAAATCATGTCTTCGGTGGTTTTTATGCTCATGGGAAATAGAAACATATTTTCAGAGTTTTTGTTATACCTGATAATATTATTAATTCTTCCACCAGGCGTCAATTTGATTATCTGCCTTATATTAGTTTCTCTGTTTTCATAAAAGAGATTCTCCCTAACAACTGATTCTACAACACCAACCAAAATCTCCCCTGAATTTGCAACGTGAATAGAAATTGGGAAAAGAGGCGAAAAATCTATAGATTTCTCAAATGTTGTACCACTTGCCTGAAGCCTGTATATTGCGTTCCTATGTGGTTTATTGTAAACTCCAATAATACTACCGTCCGATGTTAGATCGAAATCTCTAAAGCCACCATTTATTTGCACCACCTCTTTTATAGGATAGCTCAATTTAATTTTCATTAAAAGATTTTCTGCGTCGCAAATAATCCAAGCAGCCTTTTCGTCAACAATACGTAAAGATGATGTGCATTTTAAAGGACATATATACGTTTCTAACGGAACGAGTTTTATAGAACGGTTTTGACAGGTTTCGTTATATTCTAACGAACCGAACATCGAACGTAATGCATCCGTGGAAACATTGTTTTGCATAAACTGCAGATCTGGTAAAACTATGTCACTTGTGTTTCTATTAGATTTGATAAGTGCTGTTGATTGGGGAACACAATTTAACGTATCTTCAAATAAATTTGAATCAAGGACATCATTGATCTTTTGCTTTTGATGCAGAAATTTATCCTGTTGTGCTTGGATATCCTCTTTTCCTTCTTGTATTATCATCTGACATGTCTTGAAATTGTTCTCTAACTCAAGCAATGTTTTTTGTTCTATTTCCGTAACCCAGTTTATAATCTTTTTTCTTTGGTCAATAATGGTTGTCTTCGTCTTTTCAAACTTTTCTTCTTCCTTTGTTTGTATCCGATTTATTTCCTTCTCCTTAGAAATAAAACCTTGGTTAACAATGTGAATGACAGATACATGACAAATTAATTCAGAAGAATGTTCATCATATAGAGTATTGAAATCCTTCAAGTCATGTTTTTGATGTTCAGAACTCACACATTTTGCACATACGAGATCACAGCATGTACAACAATATGCACAAAATTCGCTGGAATGTTGTGTACATTTTACTTGACGAAGACGAATCTTCCGATGGCCAGGATCCAATTCACTAATTCGTACTATTTCGTGAACTTGTAGTGCTTTGCTACGTTCGTGGATTTGTTTACATTTGGTACAAATAAATGTGTCGCAATCCAAACACTTCCACGCAGTCGGGCACGAATTTTCGCTGCAAAGTTGACATGACATAGCTACTTCGTGTGATGTCACCATTTTGGAAACTCGGGACTTCCTGGTGAAACAGTTTTATTTTTAGCAAACGTATATGACATGAAAATATTTATAGATACCACATCTATTCGTCGTCAGTAAATATTTCTTAATGAGCGAGCTTAAAATTCATTATTGTTAAGCATGAGTGAATTTGCTTTAGAAAGTAGATGACATGTCCCAACAGGCTAAAATATGCAGTTTAAATTCAAAGGTATTCATATACAATATGATTTTAAATTTTAGCTATATCTATACTAGTCAACAAACTAAACGATAAGATAAGATAAGAGATAAGATAAGAACACTTTATTTTGATTCGGCACATACTAAAATAGTAAAACATAAGCTCTAAAGAGCCTTTTATCGAATATACATTAACAATAAAACAACACAAGTCACATGCAAAGTTACAAACTAAAATAAGCTAAGACATACTGGCAAAAAAGGGAGGACTGTGTATAGATCTGAACAAGAACCCACGTGGCAAGTGCCTCTTTGGACTCTTGTTCAAGATCCACACACATTTGCTCCAACATAGAGCAGCAGTTAAAAATGAAGCAGCATGTACAAACAATTGTACTGAATACTTAATTAAAGCTGGCACCAACATAAACAGTAAAAGCAGCACTGTCTAAGTAAAAAAAGGAAGAAAAAACAATTTTCAAGTTAAATTAAAAAAAAAAAAATAATTAAATAAAAAATAAACAAATATAAAGGAACCAAAGTTACAAACTAAAATAATCTAATACATGCTGGCATAAAAAGGAGGACTGTGTATATATCTGAACAAGAACCCAGGTGGCAAGCCCTCTTTGGACTCTTGCTCAAGATCCACACACAGATGCTCCAACATAAAGCAGCAGTTTAAAAAGAAGGAGATAGAGAGATTTATTTGATATATATGTTTATGTTAAAATCAAAACAATTGTCTCTGATCATTTACGTCAATGTTTGCGTTTATCCTCACAAAACAAACAATATCATCCTGTTCCGTTACGGAAAAATTTGCGATGATCGAATTAGTCAGTGAAAATGACCGTGAGCGAGCGCTGGGTATGGTTCAGGCTGGAATGAATCACCACTTTTGCAAATCACGTTCTTCGTCTTCGACAAACAGGTAGGGCGAATGGCAGACCCTGTAACTGCAGGCCGCGTGTGACGTTTCGTCAGGACGCAGATTTACGCCTTATTCACCTCCGGAACCGTACGATAACGGCTGAGGACACAGATTTTAAGAACACCTGGTCTAGCAAACGTCAAAATTTTGGGTCAGAGTGTTCGCAGAAGACTACGTCAATCTAGGCGTCCGGTAGTATGACCAATCCTTACACAACGCCATATAACCGCGATGCCTTGGCTCGTGCATGTCGTCGTTGGAGGCTTCACACCTGGCAACACATCCTTTCTAGTGACTGATCCCGATTTTCACTTCGTTTTAGCGATGGACGTTATCGTGTGTACTGCAGGCGTGGGGAACGTTTTACGGACCAGTGCGTGAATGAGTCTTCCCGTTTCGGATGCGGAAGTGTTATAGTCTGGCTGGAATTGGTCATGATGGTCGCACTCAGCTCAAATTTTTTCAAGAAACATTGAATGTCATTAAAAGCAAAGACGATATTCTTGGTCCTATAGTTCTGCCCTTTCCACAACAGCGAAACTTTGATCACGTCTTTCAACATGAAAATGCAAGATGTCACGTAGCTCGTGTTTGTCAATACTGTCTGAACCAGAATCACATTCGTGTTTTTCCTTGGTCGGCATTATGACCGGATCTGTCACCAATTGAACATTTATGGGATGAACTCGGTAGACGTGTTCATCACAGTCAAAATCAAGTGGAAACACTACAGGAGCTGCGTGACGAACGTGTGCACGAGTGGAACAACATCCTACAAGCCTTTATCCAACGATTGATTGGTTCTATGCGTAGGAGATGCGAAGCTGTCGTTGCTACAAGAGGTGGTCACACACGTTACTCATATCTGCAAACCTCCATACTGCATGCTCATTTCTGTCTGTCCATGATTTGTTCTGATAATGATGTTGAGAAAATTTGTTGATATTGCCTTATTTGCTATGCCCATATGAATCTAAATTATACGATTTTTATCGTTTCTTTCGTTGACTAGTATATTTTCGATGTGAAACATAACTTGTTCTTGATAATTTAGTGCAAAGCGTTAGACAGTCATTTTGACCCTAAGGCATTGACGATATTTTTATATATGTTTTGGTAGTGGAAAAAGAAAAGAACTGGGATAACCTTCATCAGATACGAGTTCACGTTTTCAAAAGATTGAAATTCCAAATAACTTGAACATCTTTGGGAGGAAGTAAATGGCATTAAAAAGGGTAGCTAATATCAGCTAAGGTTACCCCATGTCTGAGGAGATTGACCTTAGTTTTAATGATCGCCTCGAGTGTGGTATATGATGAGTTCGAGCCCCAGCTGGGTCAAACCAACGACTATGAAATTGGTATTTGGTGGTTCTCCGCTAAGAACGCAACATTGGGGAGAAATACTGGTTGACTCAGAATCAGCATACCTAAGTGAAGTGACATATGTGTACCCGCGGACTGTTATTTGAGAGAACTAGTACTATAAGAATATAACCAAGCGTGTTAGTCTAGTACAAAGCGGACATCATTACCATCTCACCTAATGTAAGTTGTTCTCGTCATGATATAGCTGCAGAATGGCCATTTTGGTGGTAAACAACAATCATTCACTTACTCACTCTACAAATTGGCATCAAATGTGCAGCTTATAATCGCATTACGTGACATCCTTCTGTGTATTGTTTTTTGTTCACTGTTGTAATTTGAAAAATTATAATATCTTAACACATATACAATGTCAAATAAATGTAATATCATAACATGTGTTTTGTGGGGTTGGGGTGGGGGTTTCATAAATAACTTGTAACCAATCATTTTCATGTTTATACGAATAATATTTATGTAGTACTTATACTTAATAACAACATAGGATTTTTTTATACATGTATCTGATGTAGAATGTTTTGTTTCTATCATACTTAACATACTTATCATACATGTTTATATATGATAGGCTAAATCTGTTAAAGTTTTAATTTTATTGGCATCTTTGTTGCTTGATTGAACAATTCAAACGTGCATTTCGTGTAAGATATTAACTTGCCTTTTTCTGCTTTAAAAAGAAAGATTTCCAGTGACAATGACATTGCTCAAGTCTAATTAATGTTGTGATCATTGTTAGTTGTCCACTCTGTAAAAGTATTCGCGGGCACTAGAATCATAAGCGTGTCATGAGACCAAATAGAAAACATTTTTTATAATCTTTCATTTTTGGTCATGAATGTGTATTTTAACTACTAGTATCTACTTTTCAACCTCATAATATGGCGCTATGTATTTTGCTAACCCAATTATATTTCTGGCGAATAGTTGATTGCATGAATTTGTCATGTTTGTTTATCACTAACCACAGCTATTGAACAACTAATCCACCATATTCCAGTGCTGTCAAATGTAACAGAAAGTGGATAGCAAACGCCTAGATCAGCACTGTTCTTTTCAAGTATAACATGTCCTAAAGAATCCAACACTATTAACAAATGATCGTTTAATGCAGTCAGTATGACATTGCCATCTTCAGATACTGTCATTCCACTTGGATTAAATGGCTTGTCAGCTTTCTGAATAGTCCTTCCGTTATATGTCCACAAATACTCAGTATTCCCATTTAAGGCTATGAGTTGTTTTCTGCCTTCCGATGTAGCATCACGAACAAAATCATGTCTGTGGTGGTTTCTATGATGAACGGGCATAGAAACTTGTTTTCTGAGTTTTTGTTATACTTGATAATGTTATTAACTTTTCCATCTTGTGTTAATTTGATTATCTGCCTTATATTAGTTTCTCTGTTTTCATAAAAGGGATTCTTCCCGCCAACTAATTCTACAACACCAACTAAAATCTCCTCGGAAATTGCAACATGAATAGAAATTGCGAAAAGAGGTGAACAATCTATAAACCTCTCGAACTTTTTACCTCCTGCAGGAAGCCTGTATATTTCGTTCCTGTAGGTTTACCGTACACTGTAATAATACTACTGTTCGATATTTGGTGAAAATCTCTAAAGCCACCATTTATTTTCACCACCTCATTTACAGGATAGCTCAATTTAATTTTCATTAGAAGGTTATCACAAGTACTCCAAGCAACTTTTTTGTCAACAATACATGACAAATTAATTGAGAAGAATGTTCATCATATAAAGTATTGAAATCATTCAAGTCATGTTTTTGATGTTCAGAACTCACGCATTTTGCACATACGAGAACACTGCATGTACAACAATATAAACAAAATTCGCTGGAATGTTGTTTGCATTTTACTTGACGAAGACGAACATTCCAATGGCTGAGACCCAATTCACTAATTCGTACTATTTCGTGAACGTGTAGTGCTTGGCTACATTCGTGCATTTGTTTACATTTGGTGCAAATAGATGTGTCGCAGTCCAAACACTTCCACTCAGTCCGCCACGAATTGTCACTACAAAGTTGACATTTAATAGCTACTTGGTGTAATGTCGCCATT
>MJUT01057249.1:28406-43068 GCA_002080005.1 Gigantidas platifrons
AAAATAAAAAGTTAAAGGAAAGTGATAAAAATCTAAAAGTCTAGAAATAATTAACTCTTCACCTAAAAATAAAAGTATACCCTAAAAATTCATTAGGGAAAAAAAAATTATAAAATACACATCATACGAAAATCAAAAACATTTTTTATAAGTGGTAATAAAAATATACTAAAATAATTTAAATCTTTACATAACAAAATAAGATTATACACTTAAAATTCAGCTGGTTCTCACATGAAATGAATGGGGCGTCCTAAAAGTTATAAATAGTCCCTGTATGCCTGCCTGAACAAATGCATTGTAAGGTCCTTTTTGAAAGAATCCACAGATTGAATGTTCCTTAGTGAAATTGGCAGATTGTTCCACAGTGTTGCAGCCGCTGTATCAAACCGTCTATCGCCATATGTTCGAGTCCGCACACCGCTCGGTGGCTTTATCAATGACAGATTCTCTTACCTTAATGCTCGTGTAGGTTGGTAAATTGTTATGAGTTCCTCAAGATATCAAGGTGCCGGTGCATTTCCGTGAAGTGCTTTGAATACATACATAAGAATTTTATATTGACAGCGGTACTGCACAGGTAACCAATGCAGAGAAATAAGAACTGGTGTAATTGACTCGTGTTTCTTTCTTCGAGATATAAGCCTAGCTGCCGTATTCTGTACACGTTGCAGTTTCGATAGTATACAGTTATTTACTCCATATAGTAACGCATTTCCATAGTCTAGTCGCGATGTAACCAGGGAACACACCAATGATTTGCAGGCATTATCAGTGATAAACGGTCTAATTTTGCCAATATTTCGAATTTGGTGGAAACATGATTTTGTCACAGCACGTACTTGTTGTTCCATGCTCAAGGTTTTATCCATTAACACTCCCGGATTTTTGACGCATGAAACATCATTCACAATATATATAGTTGTGTTGAATGAAAGAGAAAACTCTGACAGATGCTTGATACGGTGTTTCGGAGCAAAAACGATAAGTTCTGTCTTAGCCTGATTTAACTGCAACATACATGGCATATCATAAAAAAAATTGTTCAGCGGTTCATTAAAATTTTGAAATTGAAATAATACAACGTAACACCAAAATTTTGATCTGGTCTATTAGATCGAATGTCTTCTGACATGTTTTCTAAACTCGGACAAGGTATCTCTACAAAATGGTACAAGCATATCTGACATTCCAAACTGCTTATCAAAGTCTTCCATATAACGTACCTGTCCTCTCTTCGTTTCTAACAAGGAAATCCATTTATGTCCTCCAACATTAACATCTTCAAAGTGTTCCATCAAACTTTTCAATTTGTCAACTACAGGCAAACGGGGTCCATTCAATATTTTGTAGAGTAGCGTGTTACCATTATAGTCACGTTTATTTACATCCAATCCAATTTTTAACAGGTGAATCAAGTAGCGATTGCTACCTTCAGTTATTATGTGCCACAGTGGATATGGTAAATGACGATGATTGCGATCTTTTGTATGACAGTCTTCTTTATCAGTTTTTTCATTTATACAAAATTCCGATCTTTTTTAATCCACAAGAATCTCAAACAAATGGTAATTTCCCCGATATTTCTGGAGTTTATTTTGTTCTTGGATCAACAGTTGTACAACTTTCGTGTTATTTCTCCATACTGCTATCTCCAAAGGAGTTGTGTCAAGGTATGTTTTCTCTATATCATTGTATTTACTGTGAAGTAATAAAACTAAAATGTCACAGTAACCTGTTTCTGCTGCCAAAAATAATGGTGATTTACCTGTATCTCTTAGATCAAAATATGTACTATTTTCTATAATATTCTTGACAATATCAAAATGTCCATTTTCTACAGCAATAGACAGTGGAGACATGTTGCCAAAATCAGGAAGAAGAGCATCTCCACCATATGATACTGAAAAGGAAGATAGATCATCTACCTCTACTATTTCTTCTTCCCCCTTTCTGGTGTTAACTAATTTTCCCTTTTCTAATTGCTCTTTAATTGTCATTTGTTTCCTCATTTTATTCTTTTTTCTCCCTCGTGTATATTATTTCTCCTGTTCTCTTGTGAAAATTGTTTCTTCCTTCCCTTCTTGTACCTTTGGTACGTAAATTGCTTCTTTTTCTTTTTCCTGCCCTTCTTTTGAATGACTTATTTTTTCTTCTTGATATCCACATGGATTAAGCAATGTATTACTATCTGCAAGTATCTCGTTATCATTGGTCCTATTAGAAATAGTTTTAAATTGTGCTTTGGTGTTTCCTGCACTTACAGCTCCATGTGCAATTAGTAATTTAACGATATCGTAATGCCCAGAAGATGATGCAACATACAATGGCGATTCAGTACCAAGAAGGGAGATATTTACTTCTGCGCCGTTTTGTAACAGAAAAAGAACAATGTCATAATGACCCATCTAAGCTGCTGAATACAGTGGTGAACAGTTGGATTAATCAGTCAAATTGACATCTGCATTATGAGCCACCAGCTGCAGGTATTTAACAATATCACAGTGTCCTTCCTGTAATGCTATAGACAATGGTGATTGTCCACCTAAATCAAACAAATTAACATCTGCCTTATGAGCCACCAGGTTTTTAACAATATCACAGTGTCCTGACAGTGATGCTATAAACAATGGTGATTGTTCACCTACATCACACAAATTAACATTTGCACTATGAGTCAACAGGTATTCAACAGTATCACAGTGTCCTGACTGTGATGCTATAGACAATGGTGATTTATTACTTAAATCACACAAATTAACACCTGCATTATGGGCCACCAGGTATTTAACAATAGCACAGTGTCCTTCCTGTGATGCTATATACAATGATGATTTTCTATCTACATCAACCGAATTAACATCTGCATTATGATCCACCAGGTGCATAACGATATCACAGTGTCCTGACTGTGATGCTATCGACAATGGTGATTTATTATTTAAATCACACAAATTAACATCTGCCTTATAGGCCACCAGGTATTTAACAATATCACAGTGTCCTTCCTGTGATGCTATATACAATGGTGATTGTCTATCTACATCAAACAAATTAACATCTGCATTATGAGCCAACAGCTGCATAACAATATCATACTGTCCTAACAGTGATGCTATAAACAATGGTGATTGTTCATCTACATCACACAAATTAACATCTGCATTATGATCCACCAGGTATTTAACAATATCACAGTGTCCTTCCTTGAATGCTATAGACAATGGTGATTGTTTATCTACACCACCCAAATTAACATCTGCATTATGATCCACCAGGTATTTAACAATATCACAGTGTCCTTCCTTTGATGCTATAGACAATGGTGATTGCTTATCTACACCACCCAAATTAACATCTGCATTATGATCCACCAGGTATTTAACAATATCACAGTGTCCTTCCTTTGATGCTATAGACAATGGTGATTGTTTATCTACATCTGCATTATGATCCACCAGGTATTGAACAATATCACAGTGTCCTAACAGTGATGCTATAAACAATGGCAATTGTCCATCTACATCACACAAATTAACATCTGCACCATAATAAAGTAAATATTCGACAACATCCACATGCCCATGTTCTATTGCTACCAACAATGGTGACTCTTTTATATAATTACATTTATTGACTCCAGCTTTATTACTCAGCAATGCTTTCACGATATGCAAATTATTTTTTGCACACGCTGCCATAAGTGGTGTATAAAATTCATGTAAATTAAGCTTAAAGTTAGAAGATGCATCATAGTCCAAGTTGATACACTTTGGATCTACATATTTAAGAATAAGTTCCACCATATGTATATTGTTACTGAAACATCCAAGTACTAGTAAACGTGTGTTCTCCATGACATCGGAGCCAAATATCAAACTAATGCTATGTTCTTTATCTTTAACATGGTTGACTATTTCCTGAAGAAGAGCAGTGTGACCGTAATTAATTATCCAGCTTATTACCCTAACAATATAATCGGGGTCAGATTCATCACGATATACCCAATCAAACAGTATATATAAATTCATATGTTCAGTAAAGATATGAGGTGTTTGGATACGTTTATCGAAAGAAAGTGTTTTCTGCATCAAATGACGAATATTCTCATGTTTCCTTAAAATCAATGATTCAAATTCATCAAACGGTTTTGCTTTCAACATTCCTATGAAAACTTTAAGAAATGGACCGTGTTGCAGTGACTTGTTCATGAAGACATCAAATAGATTCATAGACTGGATATCTTTATAGAGTCTTTCAGCAAGAGGTAAATACATATCTTCACGTATGTGAATGCAAAGATCCTCTTTCGAAGCTTGTTCGTATACTGTGACTTTATTTGCTATGTAACTACTAGATAAATACTTTAATATCTGAAGTTTATTTTCATGACCATAATGATAGGCGATAGCTTCAAATATAAAGTCATGTGTGAATGTGTATTCAGTATCTAACTTGGTGAAGTAGGTTTCTGACATGTGGGAAATGGCATCTTTTATTTGTTTCTTTGTGGTACCTAGATCTACCCCACAATCATCAAATACCTCCTTCTGCATGCATTCGTGGGGTAAAGCCTCAGCTGATAATTTGCCTTCATTGACTAGACACAAGACAAGAGCAGCATATTGAATAGTGTTTGTGCGCTGCAGATTGTCCAGTTCAATAATAAAATAATCAAATGGTTTATTGAAGAACCTTTCTCCCAAACGTTGGTACTGTTCTTCCATTGAAAATAGTTTACAAAGAAGTGGAAACATATGATTGGCCTTGGTAAAGGAAAGGGATGTATAGAGATCTGGGTTTACACCTTTCCTCCTACAATGATATTTGCAAATAGCCATCTTTTCTGTTTCAGTCAGCTGATTATCTTTACTCTGTAAATCTAAGATATTTGTTGTTACAAACGATCCAAGCTTAAAAGACTCCTTATACACCGACTTTCTGCAAGTAAACAATAGTTTTGATGTCTCCCCTATTGCTTTGAAAATTGCTTCTTTATAGTTGTTGATTTGATTGTAAATATTCATATCCATAGAATGAATACCTAATACATCATCACGTACAAATACTTGTTTATGATCTATGTTTCCATATTGTATGATATCTTCTAGCTTACACACTGGCACAACTTCCCATTCTTGCTCCTCTAGCTGTAATGCAATATGGTGAGCTGTGGCGGTCTTTCCTGATCCTGGTCCACCAATTATTGTCATATAATTTTCAGACTGGACCATTTTCAATGCCGCTGTAAATCCCCTGGTTTCATCATAAAATAGTTTATCCTCTAGTCTCCATTGCTTAATCAATTCAATGTGGCCTTCTGAAATACAGTACAATGAAATATTTATTACAATTCATTCAGGATTTTAGAGTGAGTGAGTGATTGTTGTTTAACGCCATGGCGAGAATAAGATAATTTTCAATGAAATGATGATGAGGTCCTCATTGTACTAGACCAACACACTTAGTTGCATTTTTATAGTGTTAGCATACTGAAACAACAGTTCGCTCTTTCTCCTTAGTGCTGGATACTTAGCAAAGAAGCAACAATTAACCAATTTCATAGTCTTTGATTTGACCCTATCGGGCTCGAACCCAAGATCTACCGCACTGGAGGCGAGCATGCTCACCATTACACCACTGATGTGGTTCATTTAGGATTAGTACGTAAAAAATAATAATAAATTTGTATTAACCTGACCATATATTATTATTTATCGCATATTCTCGCTGATTATATATTGTGGCTGATCGTATATTGTAGATAATGATATATTGTGGCTGATAGTATATTGTAAATAATCGCATATATACAAATACTTTTCCGGATGGCATTAATATTATCTGTAGATGAAAATTAATAAATAGTGATAAAATATTAATTAGCTAAGATGATAAGATGAACTTTAAAACAACATAAAACTAAAATTCACAATCAAACCACTGATCCGTAATGGTCTACCTTGCATAGGCTACCTTAATTAACGTTTGTCAATAGGTGGTTTTATAACAGGTGTGAAATCCGTAACAATTTATTTGACTGACGACTGTCGGTATACTAATCATACAATAAAAATATCAATAATTAAGACCCTAGAGCTAAATTGACAATTAACATTTAGTTTCTTGTGAAAATTATAATACACATATATATGTGGTGTACAAGTTGTGATTTTGTACATGTTATAACATGTATAAAATAATTGTGGGGTCCGATTGATAGTCCGACGGTTCGATGGTCCGACGGTTCGATAGTCCGACAGTTCGATAGTCCGACAAATTTAATAGTTACCCCGTTCATGCTACCTCCGAAGACTTGTGTGTAGCTTAGGTATCTCAAGGAACGCAACAGAAGTCCAGCTTACGGACACGATTTGCCCTATTTGCCGAGCAGATATCATCGGAAATCCACAACTAATTACACTACATCCTTCTGGAATGATCTCTCGAATCCCTCTATTAAGAGCAAGAATGTACAGCATCATCTGCTGTGGGTTTCACCATGCCTTCTTGGCGAATAGGTCAAATTATCACAATTTAGACTAAGTACATGTATTTTTTTTATTTTATTATATATCTTTATTTCTCATAACCAATTTACAGAGGTACAGAGATGGCATGTATAATTTACACAATATACATAAGAAATAAATAAATGTAATACATAATTAAGCAAATATTGAATTGTGAAAAGAAGTGGATCAACCTAGAGGACATATCCTCTTATTTACTATTCTGATAAATTTACAGAGTTTACTTAAAGTATATATAGACTTAGAAGACATCAGGGTATTATATTTAATGATATTATGTCTATTTATATGGACAAAATCAAAATAAAGTTTTCTTTCACTAATAAATTAAGAACATTCAAAAATATAGTGGTACTCGTCTCCCAATTCGCTTCTTGAACATATATGACAGAACCTGTTTTCTCTAATATTTTTTTTCCATCTCCCCACTTCTACCGGTAGTCTGTGGTTCGTAGTTCTAAATCTACACAATGAAATTTGTCCTTATCTTCTAAAATGTTCTGACGTTTCCTTGAAATCAATGATTCAAATTCATCAAAGGGTTTTGTTTTCAAAATTCCTTCGAATACATCACGAAATGGACCGTGTAGCAGTGACTTGTTCATGAAGACATCAAATAGATTCATATACTGGATATCTTTATCGAGTCTCTCGGCGAGAGGTAAATACATAAATACATAAATACATATCTTCACTGATGTGAATGTAAAGATCCTCATTCAAAGCTTGTTTGTATACTGTGACTTTATTTGCTATATAACTGCTAGGTAAATACTCTAATATCTGCTCTTGATTTTGAAGACCATAATGATAGGCGATAGCTTCAAATATAAAGTCATGTGCGAATGTGTATTCAGTATCTAACTTGGTGAAGTAGGTTTCTGACATGTGGTAAATGGCATCTGTTATTTTTTAAGCGGGGCACTTAGATTGACCCCACAATCATTAAAGACCTTTTCCCGCATGTGTTTGTGTGGTAATTCCTTAATTGATAATTTGCCTTCATTGACTAGACACAAAACAAGAACAGCATATTGAATAGTGTTATATTCCAGCAGTTTGTCAAGTTCACTAATAAAACATTTGAATGGTTTATTGAAGAATCTTTTTCCCAACTGCTGGTACTGTTTTTCTATTGCAAATAGTTCACAAAGCAATGGAAACATATGACTGGCCTTGTTAAAGGAAATGGATGAATAGAGATCTGGGTCTACATCTTTGCTCTTACAATGATATTGGAAAATAACAATCTTTTCTTTATCAGTCAGCTGATTATCTTTACTCTGTAAATCTACAACGTTTTCTGTTACAAACGATCCAAGCTTCAAAATACACCGATTTTCTGCAAGTAAACAATAGTTTTGATGTCTTCCCTATTGCTGTTACAATATTTTCGCGATAGTTGATAATGTGATCCATTTTTACTGCAAAAATACCATACATCATCAAGCACAAACACTTGTTTCTGATCTCTGTCACCATATTCTATGATGTATTTTAGCTCACACACTGGCACAACTTCCCATTCTTTCTTCTCTAGGTGTAATGCAATATGGTGAGCTGTGGCTGTCTTTCCACACCCTGGTCCACCAATTATTGTCATCCTCGTATACCTTTCATCCTCCACCATTTTCAATGTCGCTGTAAATCGAGTTTTATCATAAAATAGCTCATCCTTTTCTTTCCATTTGTTAATCAATGCTGCATGACCTTCTGAAATACAGTAAAACGTAATATTCAACATGACCTTCTGAAATACAATAAAATGTAATATTCCACATGACCTTCTGAAATACAGTAAAACGTAATATTTCACTTGACCTTCTGAAATACAGTAAAACGTAATATTCCACATGACCTTCTGAAATAAAATAGAACGTAATATTACACACGACTTTCAGAAATACAGTAAGACGTAATATTCCATGTGACCTTCTAAAATACAGTAAAAGGTAATAGTCCACATCACCTTCTGAAATACAGTGAAATGTAATATTCAACATCACCTTCTGAAATACAGTAAAACGTAATATTCCACAGGACCTTCTGAAATACAATAAAAGGTAATATTCCACACGACCTTCTGAAATACAGTAAGACGTAATATTCCACGTGACCTTCTAAAATACAGTCAACGGTAATAGTCCACATCACCTTCTGAAATACAGTGAAATGTAATATTCAACATCACCTTCTGAAATACAGTAAAACGTAATATTCCACATGACCTTCTGAAATACAGTAAATCGTAATATTTCCCATATGAACTACTGAAATACAGTCAAACGTAATATTCCACATAACCTTCTGATATACAGGAAAACATAATATTTCACATGACCTTCTGAAATACGGTAAAACGTGATAGTCCACATCACCTTCTGAAATACAGTAAAACGTAATATTCAACATCACCTTCTGAAATACAGTAAAACGTAATATTCAACATCACCTTCTGAAATACAGTAAAACATGATATTTCACTTGACCTTCTGAAATACAGTAAAACATAATATTCAACATCACCTTCTGAAATACAGTAAAACATAATATTCAACATCACCTTCTGAAATACAGTAAAACATAATATTTCACATGACCTTCTGAAATACGGTAAAACGTGATAGTCCACATCACCTTCTGAAATACAGTAAAACATAATATTCAACATCACCTTCTGAAATACAGTAAAACGTAGTATTTCATATGACCTTCTGAAATACAGTAAAACGTAATATTCCACACGACCTTCTGAAATACAGTAAAACGTAACATTCCATATGACCTACTGAAATATAGTCAAATGTAATATTCCATATGACTTTCTGAAATACAGTAAAACATACTATTCCACATGACCTTCTGAAATACAGTAAAATATATTATTCTATATTAGTAAATTCTTTAGTATAGATTTCTTAGGTACCTAAATCATTTTTTTTAAATAAAAAGAAGTATTCACCTCCTCAGATGTAATATTCACCGCGGTAAATTTCACGTGTTACTATTTTTGGAACATGGATTTTTTTTTAGGAATGTTTTATGTTAATCAACCAATGAAAAAAAGTAAGATTTGCCACTTTATCCGCCGGAACATTAAAAAATATATTAAATGATAAAGATTCAGATAATAGCATGGTCGTGATGTAAACAATAATGTAGCACTACGTCAGGACAGTCGACATGTATTGATGTAATTTTTTTTTATTTCAGAAAACCACTCAAAATATAGAATAAAACAATTACTGTCTTTTGATTCTGTAAATGTGTGGATTAATTGACTTTTGAAAAAAAATTATATTCACTTCGCCCTTTCGGGCTCAGTGAATATCATTTTTTTCAAAAGTCAATAAATCCACACATTTACCTCATCAAAAGACAGTAATTGTATAATATTCCACATGACCTTCTGAAATACAGTAAAACATAAAATATCACATGACCTTCTGAAATACAGTAAAACGTAATAGTCCACATGACCTTCTGAAATACAGTAAAACATAACATTCCATATGACCTTCTGAAATACAGTAAAACATAATATTTCACATGACCTTCTGAAATACAGTAAAACATAATATTCCACATGATCTTCTGAAATACAGTAAAACATAATATTCCACATGACCTTCTGAAATACAGTAAAACATAATATTCCACATGACCTTCTGAAATACAGTAAAACATAAAATATCACATGACCTTCTGAAATACAGTCAAACGTAATATTCCACATAACCTTCTGAAATACAGTAAAACATAATATTCCACATGACCTTCTGAAAAACAGTAAAACATAATATTCCATATGACCTTCTGAAATACAGTAAAACATAATATTCCACATGACCTTCTGAAATACAGTAAAACATAATATTCCACATGACCTTCTGAAATACAGTAAAACATAAAATATCACATGACCTTCTGAAATACAATAAAACGTAATATTCCACATAACCTTCTGAAATACAGTAAAACATAATATTCCACATGACCTTCTGAAATACAGTAAAACATAATATTCCACATGACCTTCTGAAATACAGTCAAACGTAATATTCCACATAACCTTCTGAAATACAGTAAAACATAATATTCCACATGACCTTCTGAAATACAATAAAACATAATATTTCACATGACCTTCTGAAATACAGTAAAACATAATATTTCACATGACCTTCTGAAATACAGTAAAACGTGATAGTCCACATCACCTTCTGAAATACAGTAAAACGTAATATTCAACATCACCTTCTGAAATACAGTAAAACGTAATATTCCACATGACCTTCTGAAATACAGTAAATCGTAATAGTCTACAACACTTTCTGAAATACAGTAAAATGTAATATTCAACATCACCTTCTGAAATACAGTAAAACGTAGTATTTCATATGACCTTCTGAAATACAGTAAAACGTAATATTCCACATGACCTTCTGAAATACAGTAAAACGTAACATTCCATATGACCTACTGAAATACAGTCAAATGTAATATTCCATATGACTTTCTGAAATACAGTAAAACATACTATTCCACATGACCTTCTGAAATACAGTAAAACATATTATTCTATATTAGTAAATTCTTTAGTATAGATTTCTACCTAAATCATACCTGTTAACCTCAGAGATTGTGTATGTGGGAGATCTCCCACATTCCAACTATTTAATGTGGGAGATTTTGCGTGACAAACTTTTTCACACTAAAATTTTTAGATTAAAGCAAACAAAATTTACTGTACAACTTTTATTGTTGTTGCTGAGCAACATTACTTCAAACCACTTTGGTAGGACAATACAGCTTGTTTTGCAGATCTTAGAACAGAATCACTTGGTTCGTACTCATAACACAACAAGTTTTGATTTTGCTTTGCACATAATAAAGAACAAAGTGTGTCATTGTTCAACTCAGATCTTGTATCTGTCTGGATTTTTTTTTAACATAGAAAATATTCTCTCTGGGTCTGCATTTTTAAGATTGGTTGATTTCCTTGTTGAAGCAACTGCTTTTTTTGTGTGAATCTCCATCAGCATGTCTTTTAATATCATATACACCACCATGGCTGACACTAAAATTTGTAGAACAAAGTTTGCAAAATGCCATATCATTCCCTAAAGATCTTCAAAGTAGGCTGCACCCAATCGTATAATTTTGTCCAGTACTCCAAGAATTTGCAATAATGTTTCTTCTTCTTTGAAGAAGGGGTGCTAGGTCCTGAATTCCAACGTCTCCTTGATTGTGACATAGTTGAACTGTATTTTTTTTTAAAGTTGTTTTCGTATTTAAGTAAGTAATTGAATGATTCTCACCTTCAAATTTTCTTTTTCATCAATTTTGATTCGTGTAGTTATCCATTCGATATTGTAAACAACTTACATTATTGGCGTTTCTAGTAAAAACCGAGAGAATTCCGAGTAACAATCGGCTGATTCACGCAAATGTTTTAATGACCCAGCTGATAAAAACAACAAAAATGGCGTCCAACTTTTCGATTTTAATCAAATTTATGGTCGCGGGATATAATGTGGGAGAAGTATTTCAAAGCGGGAGTTTTTAGTCTCCCGCGCGGGAGGCCGAGCTCAAAAGCGGGAGTCTCCCGCGAAATGCGGGAGAGTTAACAGGTATGAGTTATTGCCCTTTTTTCATCAAATTTTCAAAATTTTAATACTTTTCGTCCTTTATTTAAAAAACTATAAGAGATAGAGGTTAATTTTAAACTGCATAAATATGCAGCATGTCAAGATCTACCTACCCTGCAATTTTGAAGTAAATCCCATTACCCATTTTGGAGTTATTGCCCTTTTTTCATCAATTTTTTTTTAATTTTTAATACTTTTTGTCTTATATTTCAAAAACTATAAGAGATAGATGTTAAGTTTAAACTGCAAACATGTTCAGTATGTCAAGATCTATCGACCAAGATGGTCCCCACAGCCGAACTTAGCTTAACATAGGACCCTATGGGAAATTCACATAAAAATCTTCTTGTCTGGAATCAGTTTCTCAATTGGAACCAAACTTTGATAAAATATTCATTGGATGGTCCTCTTTCAAAATTGTGTCTGGTGGTCCCGCCCTCTGACCAAGATGGCTGCACAGCTGAACTTAGTATAACATAGGACCCTATGGGAAATTCACATAAAAACCATCTTGTCTGGAACCAGTAGCTCAATTAGAACCAAACTTTGATGGAATAGTCATTCGATGGTCCTTTTCCAAATTGTGTCCGGCAGTCACGCTCTCCCACCAAGATGGCCACCACAGTGCAGTTGCATTGTTATTGAAAGCAGCTTTGATCCAGGTGAGCGATTACAGGCTCCTGGGAGCCTCTGGTTATCAAGTATATAACACTGGAGGTTGTTTAGTTGATAACTTTATGTAGCCATTGCCGCCATGTATACCACCCAATCAGCGCAAAATAAGCAAATAGAGGGTAGAGGGTCTCCTAGTCATAATTCCTATAAAGTACATGTAGTTTCAGAGGAGAAGATGAAAATGTGAAAAGTTAGCGGCGGATGACGACGACAGCAACGGTGGGCCAGGTGAGCTTAAATATCTATTGCCCCCTGCTCACCAACGGGGAGGTGGAAGTAGGATGTTGAGCAGGATGAATATTATGTCTGAAATAAAGTAGCAGTAGCTAAATTAACTTTATTAAATTGTTCCATGTTTTAAAACTTTTAAAATCATCGCAAGCAGTAGTATAGTAGAATTCTACAAGTTAATAACTGGTTGCGCTGTGTACGCCATAAGTTTGACAAATTCTGTCGTGATATTTATTTATTTATTTTGTTTAATTTTCTCTATCATATCCTCTTTCACCTGTAAAAATCGATTTAACTTAATGTCGCTATTTTGATATATAATTTTCAAATAGGTAATTAAAATTGTCACCGTTTTGATCTATGGGTATTGTCGCTATCTCGATATGTCGCTATTTTGATACAGCCCCGATTTAAAAAGTGCTTTATTGAGTGAAATATTCAAATTTGAACTCAGTATTATGTTAAGCCTGTATCCCATAATTTGTTACAAACCAGGATAGAATTGACGTTGTTAACATATTGAAATCTTAAATTTTGAACTCAATATTATGTTTAACCAGTATCCCATATATTTGTTACCAACCAGGATCGAAATGCGATAGTTGATATAACAGATTATGAATCAGATCTCCATAATAGAATTCCCCTTTAAGTAGGATTTTTAAAGAAAATCTAAATTTGCACAGATAAAAAAAATGACATGTTTTTATATTGTAAAATATTTGAAAACGTCTCAGATACTCAAACTTCTCTTGATTTGTTTACCTTTCCCTGCTTTTATCTGTACCTGCATGGCTTAATACATGTATTTGAATGTTTCAAAATAACATGAGGCTTATGAGACAATTGTATCACTTTTCACAAAACAAATGTTTACAATAAATGAAATTCAACCCTTTTACTAATTACATATAAAAAACAAAGTCAATTATGAAATTTGTACTTGATTTATATGACATTTTCCTGTGCAATCAATGCCTATCACCATTCAAGTCGTGAGATCAAACCCTGTCCATGGTGAGGTGTTCTCGATAGAACGTTGTGTGATAAAATTTGTCAGTGACTTGCGACAGGTCGGTAGTTTTCTCAGGGTACTCCGATTTCCTCCACCAATAAAACTGATCGTTAAACACCATAATCCTAAGCCCTTTATTTGTTTTAGAAAGTGTGCAATACACAATTGTGTTGTCTAGTCATCTCCATCCCTGGTTCTCACTATTTTTTTTTTACCTATTTGATATGTTTTGCTTGTGAATTTTGCATTTGTTTTGTCTGGCTTTACATATCCTGATTAAGCTTTCTATTGTTAAGTTATTTTCTCAGTAACTAGTGCCTGTATCAATAAAGAAATTTCATGTGGTTGCATGTTGCATAGTGCAGTAATACTAAAAGTATATTGGGCTGCTAGACCTATGTGTTATTCACTAGTAATCAGCTTAGTTTTGCCTTTTTCGTAAATTTTGTCAATACTAATAAATATTGATTTATCAATGTCCTACATTAACAATCTTTAGTCCACATCCTTTGGAAATTGTATGTGTGCAGCTTTAACTATAAATAATTTATGAAGTG
>MJUT01057249.1:45383-57274 GCA_002080005.1 Gigantidas platifrons
TAATATTCCACATGACCTTCTGAAATACAGTAAAACGCAACATTCCATATGACCTTCTGAAATACAGTAAAACATACTATTCCACATGACCTTCTGAAATACAGTAAAACATATTATTCTATATTAGTAAATTCTTTAGTATAGATTTCTACCTAAATCATTTTTTAAAATAAAAAGACGTATTCACCTCCTCAGATGTAATATTCACCGCGGTAAATCTCTCGTGTTACTATTTTTGAAAAATGGATTCTTTTTTAGGAATGTTTTATTTTAATCAACCAATGAAAAAAAGTAAGATTTGTCACTTTATCCGACGGAACATTAAAAAATATATTAAATGATAAAGATTCAGATAATAGCATGGTCGTGATGTAAACAATAATGTAGCACTACGTCAGGACAGTTGACATGTAACTTTTTTTTATTTCAGAAAACCACTATTTCCTAAAAAAAGTCAATAAATCCACACATTTACCTCATCAAAAGACAGTAATTGTATAATATTTCACATGACCTTCTGAAATACAGTAAAACGTAATAGTCCACATCACCTTCTGAAATACAGTAAAACGTAATATTCCACATGACCGTCTGAAATACAGTAAAACGTAATATTCCACATGACCTTCTGAAATACAATAAAACGTAATATTCCACATAACCTTCTGAAATACAGTAAAACATAATATTCCACATGACCTTCTGAAATACAGTAAAACATAATATTTCACATGACCTTCTGAAATACAGTAAAACGTAATATTCAACATCACCTTCTGAATTACGGTAAAACGTAATATTCCACGTGACCTTCTCAAATACAGTAAATCGTAATAGTCTACATCACTTTCTGAAATACAGTAAAACGCAATATGCAATATCACCCTCTGAAATACAGTAAAACATAGCATTTCATATGACCTTCTGAAATACAGTAAAACGGAATATTCCACATGATCTTCTGAAATACAGTAAAACGCAACATTCCATATGACCTACTGAAATACAGTCAAACGTAATATTCCATATGACTTTCTGAAATACAGTAAAGCATAATATTCGACATGACCTTCTGAAATACAGTAAAACATAATATTTCACATGACCTTCTGAAATACAGTAAAACGTAATAGTCCACATCACCTTCTGAAATACAGTAAAACGTAACATTCCACATGGCCTTCTGCAATACAGCAACATGTAATATTCCACATTACCTTCTGAAATACAGTAAAACGTAATATTCCACATTACCTTCTGAAATACAGTAAAAAGTAATATTCCACATATGACCTTCTGAAATACATTAAGACGTAATAGTCCACATCACCTTCTGAAATACAGTAAAACGTAATATTCCACATGACCTTCTGCAATACAGCAAAACGTAATATTCCACATTACCTTCTGAAATACAGTAAAACATAATATTCCACATTACCTTCTGAAATACAGTAAAAAGTAATATTCCACATATGACCTTCTGAAATACATTAAGACGTAATATTCCACAAGACCTTCTGAAATACAGCAAAACGCAATATTCCACATTACCTTCTGAAATACAGTAAAACGCATTATTCGCCATGACCTTCTGAATTACAGTAAAACGTAATATTCCAAATTACATCCTGAAATACAGTAAAACGTAATATTCCACATGACCTTCTGAAATACAGTAAAACATAACATTCCATATGACCTACTGAAATACAGTCAAACGTAATATTCAACATGACCTTCTAAAATACAGTAAAACGTAATATTCCACATGACCTTCTGAAATACAGTAAAAGGTAATATTCCACATGACCTTCTGAAATACAGTAAAACGTGATATTCCACATTATTTTCTGAAATACAGTAAAACGTAATATTCCACATATGACCTTCTGAAATACAGTAAAACGTAATACTCCACATGACCTTCTGAAATACAGTATGGCTAAACAAAACTCCACAGAGAGACTTTTCAAGAGGTTTAAGGGTTACATTCCGATGGACAAGCGCGTGATCAGTTCAACCGATGGCATGATGAATGTTATTAAGCCACGTACATTTGGCAAGAAGATATGACAACGGAAAAGGAAAATCAATGAGCGGACGACAACTTTCAAAAAGAAGAAGGACTAATTAAGAAATAATTCATGGTAGCCCGAATTTATATTATTTTTACCACGTGTAGGCACTTTATGCCAATTATTTTACCCCGAGCGTTAGCGGTAAAATAAATGGCATAAAGTGCCTACCCGTGGTAAATATAATATAAATGCGGGCTACCATGAATTATTTCGATTCTAATATGTAAACTAGAGGCTCAGATGAGCCTGTATTGCTCATGTGACATAACTAAGTCCTCTTAGGAATGTATGCATGCCTAATACATCTAAGTTACTATTCAAATCCCATAGGGTTCTATGTTAAAGCTATGTCTGCTCATGGCAGCCATCTGGGATGAAGATCGTGGTCACCGGACACAATTTTAAAAGTATACTACCCAAGGACCATCCATGCCATGATTGCTTTAAATTGACTGACTGGTTTCAGAGGAATAGACTTTTAAACAATTTTCCCATAGGGTCCTATGATAAACTATGTCCGCTGACGGTGGCCATCTTGGATGGAGGTTGGGTTCACAGGACATACTTTTGAAAGTTGACCATCTAAGGACCATTCATGCCATGTTTGCTTTAAATTGACTTGCTTGTTTCAGAGGAGAAGACTTTTAAACATTTTTTCCATAGGGTCCTATGTTAAAACTAAATAAGTCGAGTCATGGCGGCCATCTTGAATTTCCGATCAGCAAATGATTCACATGTTTAGTACAGGACCACCCAATCATTCCTGTAAAGTCACAATTCAGTTGGCTTAGTGGTTTCTAACAAGAAGATTTTAAAAATTTCGACCAATCAGAACACATTATGGGCCGTGGCAGCCATGTTGGATTTCCGATCAGCGCCAAAAACAATAATTATTGTATATGACCATCTAATGAACATTTCTGCCAAGTTTGGTTCAAATCTGTTTCGTGGTTTCAGAAAAAAAGATGAAAATGTGAAATTCCCATAGGGTCCAATGTTAAACTAAGTCGAGTCATGGAGGCCATCTTGAATTTCCTATCAGCAAACGATTCACAAGTTTAGTACAGGACCACCCAATGATCATTCCTACAAAGTCACAATTCAATTGGTTTAGTGGTTTCATTTTAGCTATGTCTACTATGATAATTTAAGTCTAGCGATAGACTGACCCCTTGTCCCAACGTTTTGTGCACACAGCTAGTTCCCCTCTTTGCAACGTGCACAGGGCTTCGGTGACATAGTTTTAACATTTTAATTTTTTATTTGTGGACTGCATAAACAATTTCTGGGAAGGTCTATTAGGGGGTTCCACACAGCATCAGCATCAAACCATAAAAGGTACCATAATTATTTAATAATATAACAAGTGTTGGCTGTGGGCAAGTGTGGACACAGAAATGTGCTGTCCAAAAGGCAAGTGTGGATGTCAATATTTCATATTATTAACTATTATTGAAAAAAAAAAAAATCATGGACACATGGGTCCTGGATTTTTTTATAATAATGAAAGCACCAAAGGTGATGTCAAACGATCGAATATGCTTGCATGTAGATTTTTTGTATGCTATGCACAATCGCAAAATATCAGTATACTTCTAGAAAAAGATGTCAAACTTTGAAATAGTAAATTGAGAGCAAACTCCAGAGACATCAATATGTTATTCACATATAGGGGGAACTGCTAATATAATTATTGAATAGTGCCAAAAATGGAAAGAACAGTTGGTGTAGGAGCTACTACTATAACATGCAACAACCCAGTTTTACATTCTATTACATTATTATTTTATTTCCCATCAACTGTTTACCAGACACTACATCTGTTTTGATGAGGCAAGCAAATCAATGTGACAGTCAAAGTGAAATATAGTGCATTTGTGGGTTTAATTTTATACCTTGGAAAAGGGAAAACTTTTTCTATATGGGGTCTTTTTCGCGGAAGGGGAATGTGACTCTTGTAAAAATTTACAACACTTATTAATAGATCTGACGATGAACTTTTATCCAATGATATACACTGTATATATATATAGCCTTCCGAAGACAACATCCGTGTCCTTTCCATTTTTATCTTTTTTTGTTTTGAAGCCAACATCAACATTCAGTTCCAGGAATTCCCTCATCCATTTACGGAGTATTATACAGGTATTTTTTTCATTATTTGTGTCCAAGTTTGTTTGCCGGTTGCCCTACATCGATACTTTCATTTCATGCTTATTTTTAGGTGGAACATACTTTAAAAGAATGTATTGTTGACATAAATACGTCAGCAGTGAGTCAAGGTTAACAGGTCAAAACCTCTTTGGGATTTTCTAGACTTTTCATTAGATAGTACGTCAAACATTAGAGCACGTGTTGTCTAAAGCACTGATTCCCAATCCTAAACAAAACTACGATGGTCAAGAACTAACGACACTGACAAACCAGTTGAATTGTAACCCCCAGCAGCGTAGGATATAAATAGACTATATGTTTTAAAATTTATTCTAAAATTAAAAACAGAAAACACACATTTCGGAACAGGACAAAAGTAGAAAGGTACAATTTTGTACACTTGCTGAAATATCCACACGCATTTGTTGTTGTTCAAATATCAATTTTCAGATGCAGTACGAAAATCAAAGTCTCTTACATAGTAAACCAGTGTTCTAGCTAGGATTTCAAAAGGGCAGGGTTATCGATCTACTTCTGAAAAGGGCACTTTTATGCGTAAACGTTGGCTGAAAAAAGGCACTTTAATGTGCAGAGCTTCTATAGCTACAGAGTTAATATGGTCAGTACTTGATTCGCGCTCTTTAATTTTATCTAGTCTATGTGACACACATCCTGTTGTAGCCCATACATTTTTCATATTGTGTCTGGTACACAAGAAACACTTCATACTATTTTCAACACACTCAAGCCATGGTCGATTTAACTTCCAATTGTTATCAACGCCCACTTTGTGACCATTATGTCTTTTTCTAGGAGTGTTTCAGTTTAAATAGACAGGTTTTTATTTCAGATTAAACTTAAGTGGTTTTATTGTATTTGATAATAAAATAATGTAAATGTCATATTAGATTTGTTAATTTTGGTTTGTTTCAAGTACAAATGTATAACAAAGGGAAATAACTCATTTTTTATATCGACTTACGAAGTTGAAAAATACGATGTCAAACTTTTGTTTTCCTTTGCCACTTTCTTTCAAACGTCTTTTCCGGGAAGGCATTGTGAATGATATGTATTTCAAAGTTCAAATTTTTATAATTACCGTGAAATCTAATCAGAAAATCGATCGATATACGTTACATTAGTTAATGCTCTAAATTTAACTTTGACATATTCAAATTAGATAGGGGGCGCTACAATGTAAACATGAAACAGTTGTTCGAAACGTGAACCAAACTGGCGACATATAAGCGACAAAAAATGAAAACACATATAAAAAGGACACTTGTGTTTAAGAAAAAGACACCCACGTTAGTCACAAAGGGCAGGGCGTCACTCGGACAAGGGCGGGTGCTGCAAACACAATATCAATTTCTAGATATTGAAATATCCATCCGCAAAATCCGCGTTGCAACAAAGAAATACTGATAGATGAGCAAACGTGCATACAAGTACCCGATATTGAGGGGGATTTATAATATATGAACGTTGCATGCATGCTCTTTCTGATATTTAAGTTACTCGCCCTCTTACAATTGACTCTATATGGACTATAGTTTTGTCTGGGCGGAAGGTTGCGACACACATTGTGTAAAGCAGTGTCTTCCGGTTTACATGAGCGCTAGCATTAAACGATATCTCACTAAAGTTCGGTCGTTTAAAAAACGAATCCTGGATTATTATTTTTGCTTACAGTCCGGTCCTGTGTTTTTATTTCAAATTTTCATCATAGCCCACCTCCCCCTCCCTAGGGATATAAAATGGTATCATTAATAATAAATTAATAAATAATAAATTCAGATTTTCTATTTAAAAGAAATCTCATTTACAAAACCACTGATATTTGTTCAATTTTTAACGCTGATTTAAGCTTTAGTCACAACAAATTTTTATTTTTCTCTTTAAACTGTCGAAACATAACATTTATTTAACTGTAAAATTCACAAATAAAATTCACCCCCCTCCCTTTTTCCCTTTTTTTTCTTGTTTAAATCAATGATCAACAATATTCCAGAATCAAACAAATGAATAAACAATACATCGCTAAAATTACCTGTGGGTGTTTCCCCACTTCAACTCGTAAATTTACATCGAAATCGGAGATATTTCGTCATAAAACTTCACACATGGTTTTGTCTATCATATTTCTTGAAGACAAATATAAAATTTTATTGTATTTATCAATATCTTATGAGTATCAATAGTTTTTTCAACACTGTATCTATTTCTCGATACATCCGCCCAATTAGTATGAGACAAGTCACGTGACCCGTGACCCACTTTTGCAGGTTACAGCAATTTATTCTATATATGTTATTTAAATATTAATGAATAAATAAATAATATATGAATAATTATGAGAAAAGTAAGTAAATATTAAAATGTAAAAGGTAGACACTGAAATTAAAACAAAATATATATAAAAATGTTCAATACTTTATTTTGGAAAATTTCATCATTCATTTGAAATGTATTCCTGGGTCTTCACGAAAAGGGGGGATGCCCACCCTCACATTGTTCATAGCCTTGACGTGGCGTGAGGGCTCCATCAATTACTAAGATAAAACTAATTTTATCTTGTATTCATGGTGGTCTAATATGAACAAATAATTAAATATTCACAATAGGAATGATAATGCGATCCCGGGGATGCGATCCATCTTTTAGCATTTCCCATGTACGCCATCTTGGTTATAACGAGTTGCATCTTTCACTTATAAAATGTCATCGTAGATCTTTTATGATGTCTTTTAACTTTTATTTCAACTATATATGAATTATTTCACCATTTTCTATCCATTGCAAGTTCATTTGAACAATTTTGAGGTGTATTTCGGCATTTTCTAGGTGGATTTCGGCTTTTGTGGTGTCACATACCTTCATTAATGGTTAGCAAAATATGCCTCGATTCTTATCAAATAGTATCATATGCCCAGCAGTATCTGAGACACCATACATATGTTTTGGTTTTCATACAAGGGTATTTGTGTGAAGTACTCAGTGGTATCTGAGTCAAAGTTAAAAGGTTGCACAGTGGTATCGTGCTGCAGCTAATGTGTTATTTCATTTTTAGAGTACATTACACATATTTTCGATTAATTATTTACAGTATATCAGGCTACTAAGTTAAATCATCAGGAAATGTTACTTTTGTGTGAAGTGCTCAGTGGTATCTGAGCCAAAGCTAAAAAGATTGTTGCACAGTGGTATCTTGCAGCTAATTTGTTGTTTCACTTTTAGAGTACATGTATGTCCGATTAATTATTAGTATGTCAGACTAACAAGTTAAATCATCAGGACATGTTATGGTATACTCTTGCAGAGGTATGCGCAAAACACAGCTATATTGTTGCGATTTCTGAGTCCCGTCACACAGACTTGTACAAAATTTGCTCTAGTATGTGCAAAACCATGTTGTGTGGTAACTCAAGGAACCCAGCTCAAATTATTTGAACCTTTATTACATAAATGTGTTGGTTAATTATGCTTATAGGATACAAAGTACTATTGTTACCGACCCTGAATCGTTTAACTTAACAGATATTTCGTATCGTTTGCATTTTTCGTCCGTTTCGTTTGGCGTGTATCGTTCGTTCGTTTGCGTTTCGTGCGTGTAATTTGTTCGTTTGTTTGGTGTATCATTCGCCAGTTTAATTAGACGAACACACGAAACGAAATACGAACGAACGATACACGAAATGAACGATGCACGAAATGAACGATACACGATAAAGAACTTGTCAACTACGATTTCCAGTTTAAAATAATTACTACAATTTCAATCTTACTATTACTAAAATTTTTTAAATTAAAGTGTAAGCAAAATTTTACATATACAAACATGTATTTCCTTTATTTACATGTACCAGTAATTTTGTACAATAAGGGACAACATATTTAATAAATGCATTTTTTCTATAATTTACTCTAGGACAAATAAACAAGAAATCATCTACATGTATGTAAACAAATGCCTCTGGCAGTTTCACCTGGGAAATACATGCACTGCAGGTGCTAAATGTCAGCTCTTACATTTGTAATTTCATTTTAATTAACAATTATATGACCTTTTGAAGCCACACACCTCTCGGACAGCTTAATCGAGAAAATAACTGCTACACCCATGTCTGGTTGGAATTGTCAATTCAGAATCAGAATAATTATAAATATAAATTCTGTATAATTATATAATTATATATAGAAAATCATATTTGGAAGTCAAATACATGTATATGAGATTTAAAATTTTATCATAAATATAATTATTAAACACATTGGTAATATAAACTATTTAATATAAATTTAATTATCCTATTACTTTACCGACTAATTTATCATTTATATACAGTATATAACTTGCTTATAAAATATAAGATTACAGAAGTCATTCACATCAATTTGCACAAAAGTCATTCAAATAATAACACGATACTATTCGTGTATCGTGCATTCGTTTCGTGTATCGTGCGTTCGTTTCGCATATTGTGCGTTTTTCGTGTCGTTCGTGTGAAGCGTTCGTTCGTTTGAATCGTTCGTTCGTTTTTCGTTCGTTTCCATTTCGCGCGAATTGCATGTTTGTTTTGTTTGTTTCATATTTAGCTCAACAACTTTAGTGTGCAATGGGTCCACCTAGGAAACGACGAAGAACGTCTAGTCTACAGGATACTTCAGCTGAGACATCATCACAGGCAACTGAGAATGTGACATCCCGTTCAATAAGACAGACACTATATATTCACGACCAGATTCAGTTGTTAATAATCAACCATCTGAACATTCATTAATTACTAATTATAATGGTAATGGAACATCAAACTCTGTAAATGTGTTGCCACCTGAATGTGTGTTAGACTATGACAGACTCGCAGAGAAATTATTAAACAACAGTCAAATGTAGCTGCGAACAATTCAAATGTTACTGAAACAGTAACAACTGCGCACAGTGACAATACATCAGGTCAAGACGTACATGTACATGTAAGCAATTCAACAAATTTAATGGAAACACAGACACAGTTCAATAATCCTGCTGCATTTTGAGAAGTACAAAAAACAGATACAAATCTCAACACTAACATTCATGAATTAGTGGACAAAATACGGATACAAGACAACAATATCAATGAGTCACCAGCTACATGTTCATCAGGTAGTGCCTTATATGATTTGTCAAATGGTATCCCTTTGGGGGCACATGTGGGACAAAAAATAAAGGAAACAATTTGGGCTGACGAATTAATTGAGTTAAAAGTTTTCCTCACTGGGAATGTCAGTCCTGAAGACCCATGGGCAATAAAATTGACACCAAATTCCTTTACTATACAACAAATTCAGACAGATTTGGACTTGTTAACTCAGGAACAGGTTAGGTCATTGTTGTCTTTTCAAGAATGGACTGAGTGTTTCCATATCTTCATTGCAATATATACAAAAATATCCATTAAATTGGTTAAAGAATCACTAAACCAGAGGCTCCAAGGAGCCTGTAATCGCTCACCTGGATCAAAGCTGCTTTCAATAACAACGCAACTGCACTGTGGTGGTCATCTTGGTGGGAGTGTGTGACTGCCGGACACAATTTTGTAAATGGACCATCGAATGACCATTCCATCAAATTTGGTTCTAATTGAGCTACTGGTTCCAGACAATATGGTTTTTATGTGAATTTTCCATAGGGTCCTATGTTAAACTAAGTTCAGCTGTGCAGCCATCTTGGTCAAAGGGCAGGACCACCAGACATAATTTTGGAAGAGGACCATCCAATGAATATTTTATCAAAGTTTCGTTCCAATTGAGCAACTGGTTCCAGACAAGAAGATTTTTATGTGAATTCCCCATAGAGTCCTATGTTAAGCTAAGTTCGGCTGTGGGGGCCATCTTGGTCGAAGGGTCGAACCGCCAGACACATTTTTGGAAGAGAACCATTCAATGACTATTTATCAAGGCTTGGTTCCAATTGAGCTAATGGTTTCAGACAAGAAGATTTGTATGGGAATTTCCCATAAGGGCCTATGTTAAATAAAGTTCGGCTGTGGCAGCCATCTTGGTCGGAGGTCTGAAATGCCAGACACAATTTTGGAAGGGGACCACTCAAGGATCATTTCAGCAAAGTTTGGTTGAGACTGGCTCAGTAGTTTCAGAGATGATTTTTTTTTCAATTTCATCAATCAATCAATCTATTTTTAGCTTGGCGGCCATCTTGGTCAGAAGTCGGAATCTCAGGACATATTTTTGGAAGGGGGCCATCCAAGGACCATTCCACCAGAGTTTGGTTGCAATTGGCCCAGTGGTTTCTGAGGAGAAGATTTTTATGTGAATTTCCGATAGGGTCCTATGTTAAGCTAAGTTCGGCTGTGGAGGCCATCTTGTTCGAAGGGCCGAACCGCCGGACATATTTTTGGAAGAGAACCATCCAATGACTATTTCATCAAAATTTAGTTCTTATTGAGCAAATGGTTTCAGACAAGAAGATTTTGATGTGAATTTCCCATAGGGTCCTATGTTAAATTAAGTTCGGCTGTGGTGGCAATCTTGGTCGGAGGTCTGAAATGCCGGACACAATTTTGGAAGGGGACCACCCAAGAATTATTTTTGCAGTTTAAACTTATCATCTATCTCTTATAGTTTTTGAAATAAAGAACGAAAAGTATTAAAATTTTGAAAATTTGATGAAAAAAGGGCAATAACTCCAAGATGGGTAATTAGATTTTCTACATAGTTCCAGAGTAGGTTGATCGTGATATGCTGCACATTTTTGCAGTTTCAGTTTATCATCTATCTCTTATAGTTTTTGAAATAAAGAACGAAAAGTATTAAAATTTGAAAATTGGATGAAAAAAGGGCAATAACTCCAAGATGGGTAATCAGATTTTTTTCAAAATTGCAGGGTTGGTAGATCTTATCATGCTAAACATGTTTGCTATTCAAACTTATCATCTATCTCTTATAGTTTTTGAAATAAAGAACGAAAGGTATTAAAATTTTGAAAATTTGATGAAAAAGGGCAATAACTCCATGATGGGTAATTAGATTTTCTTCACAATTGCAGGGTAGGTAGCTCTTGACATGCTGAACATTTTTGCCGTTTCAACTTATCATCTATCCCTTATAGTTTTTGAAATAAAGAGCAAAAAGTATCAAAATTTTGAAAATTTGATGAAAAAAGGGCAATAACTCCAAGATAGGTAATCAGATTTCCTTCAAAATTTCAGGGTAGTTAGATCTTGCCGTGCTAATAATTTTGATCACATATCAAATTTCTGATATTATTAACGGTTTTTGAGTTATTACCAAAAACGTGCAATTTTACCATATGTTCTATTTTTAGTAACAGCGGCCAGGTTTCTTGGTGCACGGCTTCACCGGACACAATTTTGAAACTAGACACCCTAGTGACGATTCTGACAAAGTTTGGTTCCAATTGGTCTGGTAGTTTCAGAGGAGAAGATTTTTGAAAAAGTTTACGACGTACAACGGACGCCAAGTGATGGCAAAAGCTCACTTGGCCTTTGACCAGGTGAACTAAAAAGCGCATCGAAGGCCGTTCAAAAATCCACCATTAGAAAATTTCACTTGTTCTTCACTGGGTCTTGTACCTAAATCTGAACATGGAAAATTTCGTTTAATTCATAACCTTTCATTTCCAAAAGGTAATTCGAT
>MJUT01057249.1:66055-84856 GCA_002080005.1 Gigantidas platifrons
TCTAATGTTTAATATTATACATAATATACTTAATCTTCTTGTCACAGAAGTTGGCATATTATGTGTTCTATGAAAGAGAATCGATGGTCTCAACCATCATATAAATATGAGAGAGTACAGTACAGCTGACAGCATACACTGATAAATGCTGAGCATTTAAAAGGCTCAGCATCCAATGCTGAGGTTTTATTGGGGGGTCGTAAATCATGGGCTGATGATCAGTTTTATTACCCTCACCTGTACAGGTGGTCAGCAATTGAATAAACAATATGATCATAATAATTTCCAGGTAGATGTACCTGATTCAATAGGTGTTAATAAAATTTACCTGAGCATGTATGTGTGATTTGTTATACTTGTGACTTTTTATTTAGTGGAAATATATACATAATAAATTTTCTATTTTAAAATGTAGTAATGTTTTGATAATTCTAAAATTGCATTAAATTTTCTTTGTTTCTCGATTTGTTTTGTTAAAATTTCAATTATTATCTGTATTTTAAAATTTAAAAGTAAATCATTTGAAAATATCTACAATAGATGTGTATCTAGTAACTTCCCATTTGGTCTATTCCCATTTCTCCTATTATTTGACTATTCCCATTTCGTCTACTTAATAAAATTTTATGAATTTTATAAATTAAATTAAAATTATAGTGTATTTAGGGTTATGATTGTGTATTCTTTTTCTCTTCATGTTTTCATTGTTTTCATTCTCTATTCTATGAAATAATGTAAACCGAGTACAATTCTCCCGAACTTCAAAACTGTTAATCACTGTAAAAACAGAGGAATATGTCACTTTTTAATAATCATTCCCATTGCTTATGTTACTGTACAAAGGGCCATTGTATGACATAATAAGGAACAATGGTCAACTTTGAATCAAATCTCAATGCCAATATACATGGGTAGAGAATGGCAACTGTATTTTTTTTCCTGTGATAAATCTACAAATGTGTATAGAATGGTAATTGTAAATTATTTTACCTGTGATAAATCTACAAATGTGTATAGAATGGTTTGTAAATTATTTTACCTGTGATAAATCTACAAATGTGTAGAGAATGGTCATTGTAAATTATTTTACCTGTGATAAATCTACAAATGGGTATAGAATGGCAATTGTAAAATATTTTACCTGTGTCTGTGATAAATCTAAATGTGTATCTATTGAATGGTAATTGTAAAATATTTTACCTGTGATAAATCTACAAATGTGCATAGAATGGTAATTGTAAATTATTTTACCTGTGATTAATTTACAAATGTGATTGTAAATTATTTTACCTATGATAAATCTACAAATGGGTAGAGAATGGTAATTGTAAAATAGTTTACCTGTGATAAATCTACAAATGTTTTTAGAATAATAATTGTAAAATATTTTACCTGAGATAAATCTACAAATGGGTATAGAATGGTAATTGTCAATTAATTTACCTGCGATAAATCTACAAATAGGTATATAATGGTAATTGTACATTAATTTACCTGTTATAAATCTACAAATAGGTGTAAAATGGTAATTGTAAATTATTCTACCTGTGATAAATCAGTCCAGTGGGTAGAAAAATCAGTATCACAGATTTCAAATTCAGAATTGTGTGCAAGTTTATCTCTTAAATCTCGAATTCTTTCGATGTCATCTGCTTCATTTATATGTTGAGGTAATGGCGGATGTCCCCATCCACTAATTGGTGCAGGAATAGTTGTTAAAAGGTTTCGGATCAGTTTGTATAGCAAGGTGAGGTCAAAATCTGCAGAATCAACAGCAACCTGATTACCTGAAATAAATATTCAAATATCAATCTTACATTTCTGTGAAACCATTCAACAGAATAAACAATAATAATCAACAATAAAAACCACTGACAATGACTAGAACAATTCTTTTGTCAAACTTCATTCTTAAATATAACTGCATCGGTTGTGTAATTGTGCTCGTCTCGAGTGCAGTAGATCGTGGGTGAACCGGTTCGAGTCCCGATCGGTTCAAACCAAGACTATAAAATTGGTATTTGTTGCTTTTCTGCATGTAGAATTAAGGAGAAGGAATCAGGATAATGTGTGCAAGTGGGGCGACATGTTTATCTGTGGACTATTGCTTCAGTAAGCTAGCACTATAAAAATCCAACTTTAAAGCATGTTTATCTAGTACAAAGCGGACCTTGTCATCATATCATTAATAATGAACTTGTTCTCACCATAGCATAGCTGAAATATTTCTGAACTGGTGTTAAAAAACAATCACTCACTCCTTCACTCACCAAATATTAAATAGAAATTACTGACAACAACAGAACCCGATGAAAATGTACAAAGAGTGTCTGGTTTAAACCAGTTTACATGGGATCCCAACAGTGCAAAGAAACGTACGGCCGGACAACAAACATTTATCACAAAAAATGGAGTGAGACCTTTGCTTATGTACTCATACCTTTAGAGAATGATTTTTGACTCAAAATCGAAAAATGTTCAATCAGGCAAACATATCCAATAAATACAGCATTACAATTGGCAAGATGGAAGTCACTAGTGGAGCAGGAATAACCGAATTGCCTACCCTTCCGGAGCACCTGAGTTCAATCTCAGTTTTTAGTGACACACATGTTAGTCGATCTGCAGTTTTCTTATAAGTTTTTTGTAGATTGTTGTTTGTCCTTTTGTTCTTTTTCTTTTGGCCATTGTGTTCCATGTCCTTTGATTTACAGACACTGATTATCCCGAAATTTTTATGACCGCGAAACCTGATCTTTTTGACTCTTGAGCAAGACTTTTGTGCTCCCAACAGCCAATCAGAAATTAGTGTCCAGAATAAACAAAATGTAAAATGTTCTGACTTTCCATGTTCTCATGTCTTTATAAAAACAAACAACATTGGAAGAAGACTAGACAAATCATTTTTATTTATTTCAGTCTCTGCAACATTTATGCGATAAGAATATGAATAATTTATTTCCCAGAAAACAGTTCCCATAAAGGACATTTATAGATATATAAAACATGTCATAGTGACAAAGTTGTTGAATGAGCACAAGAACACCATGGAATATGGCAATTTTTCATTTCATTCTAAAAATAGAGACACGTTTTTTTTATGAGATTTATTTCCAATTAAGGCAGGTAAAAGGGTTAGGGGTTAGGGTTATGGTGTTTAACGCCATTTTCAACAATATTTCAGTTGTATCGTGGCGGTCTGCTTTATTGGTGGAGGCAACCAGAATACCCGGAGAAAACCACCGAACTGCAGCAAGTCACTGACAAACTTCATCACATAATGTTGTATCAAGTACACCCCACCTTTTAATGTTGTATCAAGTACACCCCACCTTTTAATGTTGTATCAAGTACACCCCACCTTTTAATGTTGTATCAAGTACACCCCACCTTTTAATGTTGTAGCATTATAGTTGCTATAAAATTATACTCTGATACATGTACTTCATAAGGTTAAAATATGTACAACTTATATAAAATCAAATATACAGATATCATTCTGGCTAGACCAGGTATCAGTTTGCAGGTCAAAAGGTAAATAACTCATATGAAAAACGCATAATTTTTTAATCAAATCGGAAATGTGCAAATCTGTAAAACTTGTCATGGGGTAATGTTTTGTCTTCAGGAAATATTTTTTGGTCCTATTGTAACAAAACTTCATAAGAATGATTCATAGGATGTGTAGATGCAGGGGTTGAAATTCTCTTTCACACCTAACTAGTCCTGGGCTATTTGTAAATGATTTTTTGCTAGCCCGACAGATTCAAGTACTAACCGAAGCTGGAGAAAACTTCTGTGTTCACCATGGAAAATTACGCTTGGCCTTCTCGTATTTTTCATTTTTGTTCGTTAGTTGTTTCGTGGTCACCGTAAAGTCCTTTTCCATTTGTTACTTGTTGACTTGAACAATTGTATTAGACTTTGCTGACTCATGATCAGTTGATCTTCAATATTTTCTAGTGTAACTGTTACATTAACAGAATCGCCCTTGAACGTGAGCCCTGGGTCTATAGGAGATCAAAGTATCGGAAACCCGACTGGGTATAGAACAATTGATGAATATACCGTCATCCCTAGGCTGAAACAATGAATTGTTCCAAAAATAAAAACGTCTGACCATAGCAGGAAACAATTTTGATTGGTTATTGTCTTAATGGTAGCTATATTTATCATGGGGAATTTCGATTTATGCAGGAATGTCATCATTTCATCATTGTAGGTAAAATTGATTGGTGGGTAGATTTTATATGTGCTAGGCCGTCATGCTTATCTTCTGACAAAATTTGGTAGTCCTGCAGCTAAAAATGGTAGCCCGGAGCGTCAGGCTAGTGCTATTTTCAACCCCTGAGATGTGCATTTAGAGTTTGACATTTTCAAAATGGCCGTCATTGCCATGGTAAGCATGAAAGTTAAAACATATTTGTTTGATCTTATTGTAATGAATCTTCATATGAATGATCCTTGGGGTGTGTAGTTGTGCATTTAAGGTTTGCAATTTCCAAAATGGCCACCATTGTCAATGAAAACTATGAAAGTTTATTTGTTTTGATCCGATTGTAATAAAACTTCACAGGACTGATCTGGGATATGCAGTTGTGCAAAAAAGTGTTTATTATTAAATGGGCTATGAATTCTCACTAGCTGAGAGTGTTTGAGTGACTTTGCAGTCGGAAGACTATGTGAACTTTTCAGTAAAACTCACCTGGAAACAGTATCGCCTTTTGTTCCTTTGTACATCTGTAAACACTATTTTTAGATGTAAGATCTGACTTGTGCTGCTTAAGAAACGATTTTAGTCCAGGTACATTACTGTCAAAAAAATCTCGAACAGCCTGGGTGGCAATTTTCTGGCACAAAATATAGAGACGAAAAAAGTTGCTTCCTTTTTTTGACAGGGAGTCAGCTTCATCTGTAAATAGCAGACAATTTTATTAATCAAATTTTGTTTTAATTAATGACTAGTTCATAAATTAATCTGTCATGCAAAGATTCTATCATATGATAACATATAAAACTAGATATCATGGAGATGGAATCCATCTCTGTGTGCCCCGCTATAAATAACTTATGGTAAAAAATTTGTAAGGACAGACTAATGTTAACGTCAGATTTCTTACCTAACATAAAAACAATTTATACCCTAGTGACAATTAATAATCACTTTAGGCGTCAATGATGAAGTATCAAAATGCCATGAACAGGATGACAGTTTGCTACGGTAAAATCACTAATTTGACCTTGAGGTCAAAATGCAAGGTCAAAGGTTACCAACAATGGTACACCACACATCGTCTGGAGGTGGTCTACCGACATGCCAAATATCAAAAGCCTGTCTTGAACGACAAAAAAGTTACAGCCCGGACACGATTTGCTATGGACGCACGGACCAATTTGACCTTGAGGTCAAAGGTCACCAACAATGGTATGCGACACATCATCTGGAGGTGATCTACCTACAGGCCAAATATGAAAAGCTTGTCTTGAACGACAAAAAAGTTACAACCCGGACACGATTTATTATGGACGCACGGACCAGTTTGACCTTGAGGTCAAAGGTCAAGGTCAAAGGTCACCAACAATGGTATGCGACACATCATCTGGAGGTGGTCTACCTACATGTCAAATATGAAAAGCCTGTCTTCATCGACAAAAAAGTTACAGCCCAGACACGATTTGTTATGGACGGACGGATGGACGGACTGATCACTATAGGGCGTCTGCTACAAAGTGGCGGGGCCCTAATTATCCACATTGTCATTACCTATATCGATCAAACACTGATCAGATTTGTCATGGACCAATGCGGAATACGTCCTTACTCCGAATGGGGACGTCCCAACAAGGAATCTATATTTGAGACATCGCGATTTGTGAATACGGACATATTTTACCTAACGACAGAATTGTTTATTATGATCAGGTGAGACATGAAAACACAGGAACTTGTTTCTGGTTAAAAAAAAATATTTATCTTACTTTTGTTTAGAGAGAAATATTAAGTACATTTTTGTATATATATGTAATGTATAAACACAAACCGAAAGGAACATACATGTAAATATTTTTCTTTTCAAAATTCCCTTAATCATGTAACACACACACACTCACAAAAAACACAGCCATGCCATGTAAGATTTTTCATAACATTGGACGAATTCGGTTTTCATTTCAAGATGCGAAATCTGAATCATAAAATAGAGTAGGTATTTAAAAAAAAAAACTTCTGTAGTGATTATGGCTTAATTAAATGGTCTAGAAAACACATAAATGTATATGATAAACGTAAATTATAGTAAACACATGACGCCATGTCTGCTTCAGTGTACATTTCCGATTCAACTATAGAAGATTTGTCAAAAATGTCAAAATATTTACCTAAAAAGATTTTTTGAAATAATTTACTACAAATTATTAAGTATAAAACTTTGCTATTTTTACTGCTTTTTAAGAAGCGGAAGCAATTACCGATCCCCTTACAAAGCTTCCCTCCCACTTTGAATTCTGGTCCACTTCTATGCCCTAGTTCCGAAATATTTCCAAAATCCGGGGATAATGCAGGTCATGGAAGGGTGCGGATATGATTGTCATTCAGAAAGTCCATCGATACATGGGCTACATGACAGCGAGCATTATCATGTTGAAAGACGTGACTAAAACTATGCCTACGTAGAAAAGGCAGTACAATAGGGGGCAAGAATTTCATCTCTGTGCTGCGTTCAGATTACCGTCAATAACTTTTAAATAAGTTCATTCGACATGACTTATTCCACCCCTTATCATGACGCTACCTCTGCCAAAACGGTCTGTTTCCAGTACACAAGTGTCAGAGAGGCATTCTCCGCGACGACGGTAAACACGAGCCCGCCCATCCCTAAACTTCAAACAAAATTTGGATTCATATGAGAAGAGAATGTTTTGCCATGTATTGCGATTCCATCGGAGTCGAGTACGGCCCCATTGTAGTCAGACAGCTCTGTGACGTTGTTTTAACGTTGGACCTTTCAAAGGACGTCATGCGCGAAGGCCACACTGATGCAATCTATTCCGCACTGTCTGGTGAGAAATTCGGACATTGGTTCTACCAGGAGTTAGCCTAGCTGTGTGCACGGCTGTAACGAAGCGATTGCGTAGATGAATAAATCGGATGTGCCTGTCCTGACGTAAAGTCCTCACACGCGGTCCCCCACTATGTGGCTGTCTGACGTAGTGCCCGTATCCCTCAGACGAATCATCAGTCGGTAAATTGTCATTCTTGACACATTGAAATGGTTTGTGATTTGGGTTTGAACCATTCCTGCCAGAAACATTCCAACAGCCTGTTCCCTTTCATTTTGATGTAGCCGGTGCATTAACTTACGTTCACAGTATGAATTCTTTTGATGCAACTGTTTGTTTACAATTAAGGATGAAACATTTAATGACCTTCGTTTCGATTCGAACACACCGATAAAGTCGTAATATTTAACAAATGATGAAAATCGTTGAATTGGTTAATTGACGTAACGTCAAATCATAAAGTGCCCATTTTGCACATTTTAGAAAGATATTTCATTATTTTTCATAGCGTGAAAAGGAAACAAAATGAAAGAATCTGGATTTGGAAAAAAATACAAAAAATTATGATGTAATGTTTCTGTTTTTGACTAGTATATATTCTATGGAGGATTGGATGTTCTCAGGTACAGGAAATTTGCCAGCCGAGTTTTAGCAAATAAAACATGTGTCCAATTACACACCTTACCCCAAACATCTGATGCTGCTACATTTCATAGTCAAAGAACATAGTTACAAATGCAGTCCTGGATGAATAAGGAGAAATTAAATCCTTCTGAATGGAGATGGAAACTTCACAATGAAAGGCTTGTTCCAATCAAGTGTAGTAAAAGTGCAGCTCCGTCAAAGCTGCTTAACGTTATTAGATGTAACTGTAAAACTAACTGTGACACGAAAAGGTGTATATGTCGAAAAAATGGACTAGAATGTTCGTCGTCTGCATGTGGAGAATGTAAACGGAACAGTTGCTCAAATTCCAACATGGACATTGATGAATGAATCTTTTATCGTCTAGAATATTGTCGCATGAATTTGTTATTCAGATCTTATTTTTTATGATTGATTTGATTTTTGGTGTTTATCGCCACTTTCAACAATATTTCAGCTATATCATGGCGACCAGTTTTAGTGGTGGAGGAAGCCGGAGTACCCGGAGAGAACCACCGACCATGGGCAAGCAACAGGTAAACTTTATCACTTGCGACTGCAAGTCGAGTGCAACCTTTTTTGTACTTTACAAAGCCGGGTGCGAACCCACGCCGTATTGGTGATAGGCTTGTATGAGTTGTTAGATCCAGCAACCTAGCTCATTGAGTCACCCAGGCCCCTATATTTTTTATGATATATATATATATATATATATTATTATTTCATTTTTTATATAACAAAATATTATAATTACCACAGATGCATCATTGTTCTAAGTTGATGAGAATTTGTATGAGAAATGGCCTTGACATGGTACAGTTATTTCAAAGGAAATATTGAATGTATTGGGTTAAATAGGCTTTTATGCTCAGTTTGAGTCTATAAAAGAATCATGCATAGAATTATTTATTGACCAAAAAATATTCTGGATTTTATGATATTGATTAGCGGTTCTCTAGAAGATGAAGAAAGTGAAGAAATACCAAACGGGTAGTAAAAAATAAAAATCCAAGAACGTTATACAAACCTCGAGATACAAACCCGCGAAACAAAGAACGAACAACAACTCTCAGAACAAACAACAAAACATGTACACATACACAAACACACACGAGCAATCCAAACTCCCGATAGAAAGGGAGTGAACTCATGTGCTTTGGAAGAATAAGCAGTTAAGAGAAAACAATATTTATAGTGTTTCTCATTTAAAGTAGTCGACTATTGTTGGATAATTTCTGGCTGGTTATTGTTTCAAAATGTTGGCGGGAAAATTTTCTTGTACTTTTTACAATGCAATATTAGCTAAATATCGGAATTTTGTGAAATGTAGTATATTATAGTGTCGTATATATATTATTATTTTTATTTGTCACCTGTGTGTAAAGACCTTTTGCTAGTATTCGTATGATAATTGAAACGTTTTTAAAATCTCAATTGTAGTCATTTTTTCCATAAAAATGTGATATTTCACCCAAAAATATACATATCCCATTTTATTATATAAATAGGTGTGAATTATGGAGATTTATCCTTGAAATAAATCCCGATATTTCACATGTGAAATATCAGTTTTTTCCCGCCAGAACTACTTTTAGACAACTATAAGTGTAGTGGTTACGTCCCTTGTTGTGTTACGGTGAATACACACATGATTGTAAACTGAAACAATTAAACAAATGAAAAAGTTTTAGTACTTTTATAAATTATTTTAATTGAATCCTTTTATTGATACATTAAAATCAAACACTTGCTTATTCTAAATCGAATCATTTCACTGGCATAACACAACAGATTTAAATATAAACAAACAACGGAAATGTTAAAAGTGCATTGTAGATTGTCAGTTTCCTAATTCCTTTCACCACCCCTTTTCAATGAAAAATCGTCTGCTTTGAACAATCTTAAAATTTAAAAAAACAAAACAAAATGTCTGATCATTTTGACGCATATACGGCAGCTCAAAATTTTTAGAAGAAAATGATTTTGACTTGGAAAATGTGGAAATGCCAGAATTTAATATTCTAGATGTCCAAACAAATGTTTCAAATTCCAATGGCAATACAAATGAAAATGTATATCAATCTAAAGCCCAGTCGGGTAGATTTCAGAAAGTTTCATTTGAGGACGTTGATTCATTCGTTAGTTCGAATTCTGTTACACATGAAATACACACGACTCGTACAATAATAACACATCGTGCCTGGTTCAGATAAATCGGACTGACATTAGTCGCAATTGCAATGAGTTTTTCCACAACAACTTTACAAATCCGCCCATATTCAAATAAAATTCAGAAACTCGTCCTTCATTTAAATTTCCAATTTTTTTCATCGAAGCGACAGCACTTGACTTGTTTGAATGTGCGGCCATATTGATTACACACTATCATTGCTCGTAGATTTATACGCGTGGAATGAAATATACAAATTAAATAAAATAATATAAAAGAAATTTTGGAAGTCTATATAATAAACAGTATAACTAATCATAGATTTTGAATATCAAAATAAGACCACTCGTGACCGAATACGCATTAAGGATTAAACTCATGGACGGAACAAGTTCCGCCCACTCGTTTAAATCCTTATGCGTACTTCGGTCTCTCATGGTCTTATTTTGATATTCAAAATCTACGATTAGTTATACTATATGTGTTTCATTAGCCAAATCGTAAAATGTAACTGTTGGTACTGCCTTTTGAGTTAATACATGAAGAATTCCTTCATTATCATGTATCCCACAAAGTAAACGAAAATTTCCATTTTTCGTCGATTTTTATTAAAAAACCAAATGTTTGCCCCCAAAAAACACATTTCCCCATTATATATTGCTTTAGATTGTTAGAATATAACTAAGCACACCTTATCTCTTCAAACGGTGACAGAAAAAATTCTGTTGCAATTAGTTTGAGGTTTTACCATTTTTCGGCTAGAATGACTGGACTATTTAGGCATTAACAACCGTTGCTAATATTATCACATGTTGCTAGGGATGGGTGGGGCTTATGAAAGGGTTAGTGAAAATTAACAAATGCCGCTTGTTCAATGAAATGAATGAATAATGTAAGAAATTTACATAAAGTATAATAAAATTAGTTAACATGTATTTAAAATGTGTATGTCACAGTGGTGTATGCAAAGTCAACAGGTTAATTCTTTAGGTAATAATTTACGCATTTCACCATATAGTTTCCTTTCTGCGCTTCCACGAATTCCCCCTTGTGTACAGTGTTTTAATTGTTCAATATACACAGTTGGCATGGAAATAATTAATTTACAGCTTTCAAAACAGTAGACCATTTTTTATTTATCAAGTTTGTTGGTTAAATATGACATTTGTAGCATACTGAAGCGAGAGAAACAATACAGAATCAACACTGTGTCGAACCACTATTTACATAAGCAATACAGAATCAACAATTTAGTTTATCAAACCATTATTTATATAAGAGGGGTCCGATAAACAGTCTTCCTCGAGGTCTGCGTGTGGACTATATAAACAGATTGCAACAGCGTGGTATATTCTCGATCGCATCCTCGAACTGTACACATCTAATTGCTCTTTGGTTAATATTTATGAAACAAAGCTTGTCGTTGAATAGGACAATATTTAAGCTGTATCGTTATGATACAGCCAGGTAGTATGACGACTAGATGGTCACAACCGTTGTCATAGATAGCGGGGTATGTGACAATGTAGTCATATGACTAGGTCTCGAGCACCTGTGACTATGTAGTCACATGACTAGGTCTTGGTTCAAGTAGGTGTTCGCATTGTCTCATGGTTAGTAGTGGTCTTGTAAGCAGACCCTGGATCGGTACATAAACGGTGTCTGACACCGTAGGTCACCAGACAAGTTTATTGTATTGGAAAAGCAACATAGTTCCAAACATAGCTTGGAACTACATACAAAGCGTAACTAATTAACCGATCGATAAGCATAGGTGTCCGAGACATAGGTCTCTAGCCATAGGGGTCTGAAACATAGTTCTCCAGCAATAGGTGTCTGAGACATAGATCTCCAGCCATAGGGTCTGAGACATAGGTCTGAACCATAGGTATAAGAAATAGTTTCTACATAAAACTAAGCGGGCAGTCATTCATTGTCTGTCTCTTTCTGTTTTATGGTCACCTTTGGTATCTAGAAACTTTTCCTGACATAACCCCATACATGATCTTGTCAAGCTATTTGTATCGCAACACCTCCAAAAAGAGATCCAATAAACACGTAATTTCAATTAAATTGAAAAGATAACTTACTCCGAATGTCAAAGCTTTTCGTTCTCAATGACTCTACAGCTGTTGATAAGCTACCTTTGCTTAATCTGTCAATGGCCTGATAAGGATAAAGAATAAATCAACAAAGTACATGTGAAAGTTTAAGGGTATGATGTGGTTGTTGTTTGCTTGATAGTGTATAACACCACTTTCAACAATATTTCAGTTATATCGTGACGGTCAGTTTTATTGGTAGGAGAAACAGGAGCACCCGGAGAAAACCATCAACATGTCACAAGTCACTGACAAACTTGATCAGATAATGTTGAACACCTCGACCTGATCGAGATTCGAACTCACAACATCAGTGGTGATAGACACTGATTGCATAGGTAGTTGTAAATCCAACTACCATATGATCATGGCCACGAAGCACCCTGGGTATGATGTGCCAAACGTTGTACTTATCTATATGTCCATAAAAACAAATGTATGCTCATTGAGGGTTATCCGCCTTCATCTAAAAAGTGTAAATATAAACTGATATCGAATCCTGTAGATATGGTCATATCCGGAATGTGTACGTAACTGAGATGAAAAATAAAAAAACACAATACCGTCAGACGAAAAGGTGACAAATCTATATACTCCTAACACATATACGTAACTTCCCAATTTCCTGGCTTGGTACATGCACTTCAATGAAAATTGGCGGGTTTCATAACCCAATCCTCTACTCTTTATGAAATGAGGTGGTCATACAAATGTTTTCCTCGTGTGATAGAAATATCAACCCTCACATATAAATGTGTGATCAACGCTGTTATAAAGAACTCTCTAACTTTGAAAAAAATACGCATAATAATGTTTAATATGTTTGTGTCACAGAAGTTGTCATATGTATAATATTAGTTGTATGAAAGAGAATCGCTAGTTTCAATCATCATTTCGTGAGTGAGTGATAGATGTTTAACACCAATTTAGCATTTTTTCAGCTATATCATGGCGAGAACAAGTTAATTTTCAATGAGATGATGATGAGGTCTGAATTGTTCTAGAGCAACACGCTGAGTTGGATCTTTATAGTCCTAGCTCACTGAAACAAAAGTCTGTGGATAGACATGTGGCTCCACTCAGACACATTATTCTGATTCTGAGCCAACCAGTCTTTGCTCTTTCTCCTTAATGCCACATGCTTAGCGGAGAAGCTGCAAATACCAATGTTATAGTTTTTGATTTTACCCGACCAAGGCTCGAACCCATGATCTACCACACTCGAGGCAAGCACGCTAACCATTACGCCACCGATGTGATTACCTGTGATAAATCTACAAATAGGTGTAGAATGGTATTAATTGTAAAATATTTTACCTGTGATAAATCTACAAATGTGTATAGAATGGTAATTGTAAATTATTTTACCTCTGATAAATCAGTCCAGTGGGTAGAGAAATCTGTGTCACAGATTTCCAAGTCAGAATTATTAGCAAGATAATTTCTTAAATGTCGAATTCTTTCGATGTCATCTGCTTCATTTAAATGTCCAGGTAATGGCTGATTTCCCCATCCACATGTTGGAGGAGGAATAGCTGTTAAAAGGTTTCTGATCAGTTTGTATAGCAAGGTGAAGCTAAAATCTGCAGAAGCAACAGCAACCTGACCACCTGAAATGAATATAAAATAAATATAAAAGATGAATGAAGCTTTTCTGTGAAACAATAGAAAATAAAAGAACCGCCAAGCCCATTGCGCATAAATGCACGATGCATCCCCCAGCACTTGCATACTATTTAGCTTTATATATTTATAGAAAGCAACCTTGCAGTCTTAATGTATAACATAGGGTTACATACTTTATTGAAGGCAAAATCTGTGATTTTTCAACCAAAAACTAAGATTTTCCTCCAAAACCCTTGCTTCAAATATTTCCATGTGAGATCATATCCAAGATAATGATAATTACAAGCCACATGCAAAAAAAATATTCAAATCTATCCATGTTTACTGAAGTCATCTCGTAAACAAGACACAATTATCAAAATTGGTAATTTTTCAACCAAAAACTAAGATATTTCCCAAAAACCTTTGCTTGAAATATTTCCATGTAAGAACCCATCCAAGATAATGATAATTACAAGCCACATGCAAAAAATTATTCAAATCTATCCATGTTTACTGAAGTTATCACGTAAACAAGCATAATTCTCAAAATTGGTGATTTTTCAACCAAAAACTAAGATTTTCCCCCACAACATTTGCTTCAGATATTTCCATGTAAGAACCCATCGAAGATAATGATAATTACAAGCCACATGCAAACAAATTATTCAAATCCATCCATGTTTACTCAAGTTATTGCGTAAACAAGAAAGTGTGACGGACGGCCGCTATTACTATATCCCCTACCGCTATCGCGGGGGGATAATAGAAGGATGAACAACAATGGTCGACAATAAAAAGATAAACAATAATGGTTGACAATAAAAAAAAAATAAACAATACTGATCAACAATAAAAGGGTAAACAATAATGGTCGACAATAAAAGGATTAACAATAATGGTCAACAATTAAAGGATAAACAATAATGGTCGACAATAAGAAGATAAACAATAATGGTCAACAATAAAAGTATAAACAATGGTGGTCGACAATAAGAAGATAAACAATAATGGTCGACAATAAAAGGATAAACAATAATGGTTTACAATAAAAGGATAAACAATGATGGTCGACAATAAAAGGATAAACAATGATGGTCGACAATAAAAGGATAAACAATAATGGTCGACAATAAAAAAATAAACAACTAGAGGCTCAGTGGTCTGAGCCTGTGTCACTCACCTTTCATTCTGCTTTGAGGAAACTTAATACAGAACTTTCCATAGGTGCTTCCCACCAAGTTTCGGTTCATTTGGCTAAGCAGTTACAGAGAAGAAGATTTTTATAAATCGACCAATGAAAAACAAGAATGGCCTGTGGTGACCATATTTATTTACGGATCGGAAGTAAATGAGCAATCATTATAGATAACCTTCCAAGGATGCTTCCCACCAAGTTTTGATTCATTTGGCCAAGCGGTTTCAGAGAAGAAGATTTTTTAGAAATAAACCAATCAGAAACAAGAATTGTCCGTGGCGGCTATATTTGTTAAAGGATCGGAACTAAATTAGCAATCATTATAAAGGACCTTCCAAAAATGCTTCCTACCAAGTTTCGATTCATTTGACTAAGCGGTTTCAGAGGACACGATTTTTTTAGAAATCAACCAATTAGAAACAAGAATTGCCTGTGGAGGCCATGTTTGTTAACGGATCGGAACTAAATGAGCAATCTTTATATAGGACCTTCCAAGGATGCTTCCTACCAAATTTCAATTCATTTGGCCAAGTGGTTACAGAGGAGAATATTTTTTCAGAAATCAACCAATCAGAAACAAGAATTGCCTATGGAGGCCATGTTTGTTAACGGATCGGGATGAAATGAGCAATCTTTATAGAGAACATGCCATAGATGCTCCCTACCATGTTTCGGTTCATTTGGCGACACGGTTTCAGAGGAGAAGATTTTTAAAAATCGGCCAATCAGAAACACAAATTGCCTATGATGGCCATGTTTGTTTATGGATCGGGACAAAATTAGCAATCTTTAGAGAGGACCTGCCAAGTTTCACTTCATTTTGGCTGAGGGGTTTCAGAGGAGAAGATTAACATGTGAAAAGTTAATGGACGACAGACGATGGACGCCAAGTAATGGCAAAAGCTCACATTGCCTTTGGCAAGGTGAGCTAATGATTGTCGAAATAAAAGGATAAATAATAATGGTCGACAATATAAAAAAAAAACAACCACAAAAATAGAAACAACTGTTTCTTTGAATTATTTTCTTTCTGTTAGCTTCTTTTAATGGAGGCAACCATTTTTAGTTACGCTAGGCGAGATTTGATTGATGTTCCATCCTATATTAATTGACATTGCAGTAAGGGCTGTTCCATTTAAGTCTACCTGGGAGAGAAGGAATGCCATTTTTTTATTTTTCTGTTGGTTGTGGGGGTGAAACAATATATTTTTCTGTTGGGTGGGGGGATCTCTTGAAAATAAATTCCGTTGNCTGTTGAGTGGGGGGGTCTCTTAAAAATAAATTTTGTTGGGGGGGGGATCCAATGACTAGAAAATTCAATGGATGGGGGTATTTATCTTGACTTCTCTTTGCCTTAAACTCGCTGGCTTTTCACAGAAATAAAAAGATATACCCGTTTTGTTGTCTTAAGAGATCATGCCATTTTGTCAGAATTTGCTCCAAAACAGTAGTGAGTTATCTTCCCGGAAGTGGAGTTATCTACCCTTAAAGATGGCAAACTTCGTTTCTGTTGCCATGTGGCTGGAAAAAAATAGGTCTTCAGTCATTATCACCTATATTTGAAATTAAAATTATAGCTAGCTATAGTAAAATGCAAGAGGCACATCTATATGCAAAGTTTAAGGGAGAGATTTACACGCCGTACATTGGTACATTGGTATATCATTAGTGTGAGGCTCTTAATTTCGTCGAGATTAGGATTGGGTGTTTCTATAAAGGAAATTATTTTTATGATTTTTTTTTTCTGGTGGTAGTGGGGTATTTATTGAAGTAAATTCTGGTGGTGGTGGGTGGACATTTTTTTCTTTTCTATTGGTGGGGGGGATCTGAAATAAGTGGCGTTCCCCCCTCCCAGGTATATTTAAATGGAACAGCCCCAAGAAAAAACTCACCAGGAAACAGTGTGATCTCTTGGTCCTTTGTGCATCTGTAAACACTTCTAGGAGATGTAAGATCTGACTTGTGCTGCTTAAGAAATGATTCTAGTGAATGTCCAGGTACTTTACTGTCAAAAAAACCCCGAACAGCCTGGGTGCCAATTTTCTCAGAGAGTAAATGAAGACGAATAAAGTTGTTTCCTCCTTTTGACAGGAAATCAGCTTCATCTGTAAATAAAAGACAAGTTTATCAAACAAACTTCATTCTCATTAATGCAAAGTTCATAAATAAATCTGAAATAAAAGAGTTTGTCGTCATTTGTTAAACTAGGAAAATTCGGTTTTAAGGGGTAATCAAAATCAGAAAGTAGAAGATGGACATACAACAGAATGGCCAAAAGAAAAAGAACAAAAGGACAAACAACGATTTACAAAACATTACACATAAAACTAAATATAGAGTAACAGGAACCCCATTAAAAACTGGGTTTTGATTCAGGTGCTGCAGAGCACATACGGTCATCCTTGATTATTAGTATTACTCGATCTTTAGTTTTCTGTGTAGTGTTTTGTATAATTGTTTGCCCATGTCCTTTTCTCATGGCCAGTGTATTGTCTATCCTTCTTCAAAATACACCATACCTTCAGAACAGTTCCAAAATCCTATCGAATAATCGTAGGAAAAGAGGTAAAATTGAAACCCCTAACACGTATATACAATAGAGTAATACGACGGATGCCACTACGGGAGCAAGAACTGCCCATTCCCCTGCAGCACCCAAGTTCACCCTCAGTTTTTAGTGGGATTCGTGTTACCCGATCTTTTGTTTTCTGTGTAGTGTTTTGCAGATCATTGTCTGTCGTTTAGTTGTTTTTTTTATTGGTCATTCATTGTCTGTCTTTTTCTGTTTTATGGTCACTGATTACACCTTTGGTATCTAGAAACTTTTCCTGACATAACCCCATACATGATCTTGTCAAGCTATTAGTATCTCGACCCCTCCAAAAAGAGATCCAACAAACACGTAATTTTAATTAAATTGAAAAGATAACTTACTCTGAATGTTTAATGGTATGTGCCTGTCATCAATGTCGTAGATTTTCTGTTTATTGTCAGCAATATCTGTACTGCATTCACTCATAAATTCCTCTTGTGTTTTTTTCTCTTCTTCCATTTCATTTATTATGCATTTGTCAAACTTTTTCGTTCTCATTGACTCTACATCTGTTGATAAGCTACCTTTGCTTAATCTGTCAATGGCCTGATAAGGATAAAGAATAAATCAACGAAGTAAATTGGAAAGTTTAAGGGTATGACGTGTTTGTTGTTTGTTTGATGGTGTATAACGCCACTTTCAACAATATTTCAGTTATATCGTGACGGTCAGTTTTATTGGTAGGGGAAACAGGAGGACCCGGAGAAAACCACCAACATGTCACAAGTGATTGACAAACTTTATCAGATAATGTTGAACACCTCGACCTGATCGAGATTTGAACTCACAACATCAGTAATGATAGGCACTGATTGCATAGGTAGTTGTAAATCCAACTACCATATGATCACAGTCACGAAGCCCCCTGGGTATGATGTGCCAAATATTGTACTTATCTATATGTCCATAAAAACAAATGTATGCTCATTGAGGGTTATCCGCCTTCATCTGAAAAGTGTAAATATAAACTGATATCGAATCCTGTAGATATGGTCATATCCGGAATGTGTACGTAACTGAGATGAAAAATAAAAAAACACAATACCGTCAGACGAAAAGGTGACAAATCTATATACTCCTAACACATATACAGGGGTTGACAATTTCTTTGGGCAGGCCCAAGCCCAGGGCTTTTTCAACTTTTTTAACCCAAGCCCGATCAGGGATTTGCCAAGTCCCAATTTGTAGGATAAAATTGAAATTTTATTTTGCATGTGAATATTTTGCAGTAAAGAAGACACAGTGCAAGGATTTATATATAATATTCAACAATTTACAACTATCAGGTTGCGTTGTTCAATTACAATAAAGTGTTGGTAATTGATACAAGTTTTGAAATATTCTCGTCGTTTCTCCCTATCATACTTAAGATCTTTATTTCTGGAAGTGTCAGCATCAGTTGGCTCGTCATCCGCTTTTCGTTTTTCCG
>MJUT01057257.1:0-12580 GCA_002080005.1 Gigantidas platifrons
CGTTATTACATCATTTAGAAACTATCAATTTCAATAACAAATATATCTGATAAACAGTATGAGGTCCAGGTGGCACAATGAGTTAGGTCGTTGGATTTAACAGCTCATATAACCAATACAGCGTGGGTTCACGCCCAGGTTGGGTGCAGTCGACTCGCAGCCACAAGTGATAAAGCTTACCAGTTGCCTGCCCATGGTCGATTGTTCACCCCGGAAACTGGTCGCCATGATATTGTTATCGACGGGGTAGCGTAGTCTAAGTGTATTTTTATCGTGTGATAAGTTTATAAGGTGTTCCTCTGTGGTCTTGTTTTGTTGTGTAGTTGTCCAGTTCCAGCAGTATATACAATCAAGCGTATACATGAAAATATATTTATTATGTCCAGATTCTGCATTCCATTTATATAATTAAATTCAGAGTAACAATAACTATACCTAATACAAAAATAATAACCCTGATAGATGCTGGCCTTCCGAACCCCTAATAGATAGATTGTAATTTAACATTGTTCTCGCTTTAATGTTAAGGACATAATGGCTGCTATATAATAAAATTATGTATAAGGTTGTTCAAGTGGCGGAATATATCGTATCTTAAATTCATATTCAATAACGAAACTCTCAACAAAGGCTGGAAATTTGTAGTAAACATTGGACTGGTTCCTAGTTAGCAAGATAAAAATGGCGCCCTCTTGCTACTATAATGGTAAATATTTATAAGAATATCAGCTCCCTGGTATCGACTTTAACTCAAGTTGTCTTATTTAAATATGTTAATTAATATATACATAATGGAGTTATTAATATGTTTGGCTCATAAAACCGTTAACTCTGTATCAAAATGCATCTTGTACCTTGTAAATTAGCTATAGACTCAGTTAAATGGTTTATCGATGTGTTGCGTCCTTGACGACAGTCAGATTCGAGATGCCAAAACGTCAAATCGACCCTGTATTTATACCCTCCGGTCAAACCATTGCGCGGCTCACAGAACTGGAAATCGCTTATTACTTATTACTAACAACTATATTCCTGGCTCACGGCATAGAATATGCATCTAGTTTCATAAATAAGTGAAAGTTTGTCGTTACTTCAATGAAATAGCGAAAGTTTGTAATAAAACGATAACATTCGCTATCACAGAACCTAACTATAGCGTTTCTGTGTGACGTCATTTTAACAGAAAATAGTCCCTAAGCAGCACTTAATAAAAATACTTATTACATGTATATTACATGTATATTTCAATATTCAACAACATAATTATGAAAATGAAAGGCTAGCCATTAATTTATAATAACAATTTACTTGAATCTAAATTCTTATTTAAGTGACTATCAAAGTACGGTAAACCGGAAGTAACCATTCGATAAAATGGCAATCTCCTTTTAAATGAACAAGCACCTGTCACTATGGAATTCCTGCAAAAGCACACCAATAACGGTGTGATGGAACCGTTAAAATTAATGAATAGGTAACTGAACTTATGTTTTACTCCCTGAACATATGAAATCAATTTAAATACGTGAAAACGTGATCGAGGTGCCTGAACATTACGAGTTGAATTTTACCGCAATTGACACTTATTAATTTTGACTCATAATACAGTATTCGACAATGATTTAGGTAATTTCTAAAATAATACTGACCGGAATTAATAATAATCGATAAAATAACTAGCCAAAGGTGTCTTAGTGCATTATTACCATCTAAGACTTACATATTTTAGAAATTTAACCCCAATTTCTTAAATGTCAGATATTACATTATCTTTATAAAATTAATCACACAATTCAAGCTTTACGTTTATAACAATATAGCTGTAATATTGCTGAAAGTGGCGTTTAAACACAAAAAGTCAAATCAAATCAATCTGATAAACAGCCAAATGAAAAGCAGGTGGATGACATCCCGAGGACTACTGTAATAGTTATTTCTTGCTATATCATTGAGATTGCTTCATGGAATAATGTAACCTGAACAACCACTCCAAAACTATAGAAACCTTACACTTAATTATCTCTCATTTCAGGACGAGACTCCTGTTGATAACTTAGGAAGATTGAGTACTTTACAGTTTGGACCACTATACGCCTTCGAAGATATAGAAGTTGGACAAAAGTACTTTTTCTATGGTATGTGTGTATGTAAATTATCTAAGGTTCTTTATAATGTCACATATTAAATTGTTAGCGTGTGTGAATGATCGTGGGTTCGAGCCCCGATCGGGTCACACCAAAAGACTATAAAATTGGTATTTGTTGCTTCTCCGCTAAGCACGCGGCATTAAGGAGAATCAGCAAATACGGGTTTACTCGGAATCAGGCTACTGTGTCCATATGGGGCGACATGTCTATCAACGAACTATTGCTACAGTGAGCCAGCACTATAAAACCCACCTAATTGTATTGGTCTAGTACAAAACGGATCGCATCATAATGTCATTGAAAATGAACTTGCTCTCGCTATGATATAGCTTAAAAATCGACATTAAGCTGCATATCACTCTCTCAGTCACAAATTAAATTCAAAATTAACTGGGACAATAAAGATTTAACACACATTTCCACTTTTTCACTTTTTCCCCATAGTGTGATTGTTATGCTCGTACAGAAGCGTCGCCCAGGTCTACATGTCGCGTTGGGTGGAAACAGTGATTGTTATGCTCGTACAGAAGCGTTTCCCAGATCTACACGTCGCGTTGGGTGGAAACAGTGATTGTTATGCTCGTACAGAAGCGTCTCCCAGGTTTACACGTCGTGTTGGGTGGAGACAGTGATTATTATGCTCGTACAGAAGCGTCTTCCAGGTTTACACGTCGTGTTGGGTGGAGACAGTGATTATTATGCTCGTACAGAAGCGTCTCCCAGGTTTACACGTCGTGTTGGGTGGAGACAGTGATTGTTATGCTCGTACAGGAAGCGTTTCCCAGGTTTACACATCGTGTTGGGTGAAGACAGTGATTGTTATGCTCGTACAGGAAGCGTTTCCCAGGTTTACACGTCGTGTTGGGTGGAGACAGTGATTGTTATGCTCGTACAGAAGCGTCGCCCAGGTTTACACGCCGTGTTGGGTGGAGACAGTGATTGTTATGCTCGTACAGAAGCGTTGCCCAGGTCTGCACGTCGTGTTGGGTGAAGACAGTGATTGTATGCTCGTACAGAAGCGTCGTCCAGGTTTACACGTCGTGTTGTGTGGAAACAGTGACTGTTATGCTCGTACAGAAGCGTCGCCCAGGTTTACACGTCGTGTTGGGTGGAGACATTGATTGTTATACTCGTACAGAAGCGTTTCCCTGGTTTACACGTCGTGTTGGGTGGAAACAGTGATTGTTATGCTCGTACAGAAGCGTCTCCCAGGTTTACACGTCGCGTTGGGTGGAAACAGTGATTGTTATGCTCGTACAGAAGCGTATCCCAGGTTTACACGTCTTGTTGGGTGGAAACAGTGATTGTTATGCTCGTACAGAAGCGTCGCACAGGTTTACACGTCGTGTTGGGTGGAGACAGTGATTGTTATGCTCGTATAGAAGCGTTTCCCAGGTTTACACGTCGTGTTGGGTGGAGACAGTGATTGTTATGCTCGTACAGAAGCGTATCCCAGGTTTACACGTCGTGTTGGGTGGAGACAGTGATTGTTATGCTCGTACAGAAGCGTCGCCCAGGTTTACACGTCGCGTTGGGTGGAGACAGTGATTGTTATGCTCGTACAGAAGCGTCGCCCAGGTTTACACGTCGCGTTGGGTGGAGACAGTGATTGTTAACATTACAAAATATAGATTTCAAATTTAGTGCACATGATGCGTTTTTGGAATGACCTTCATAAAGAACGCTGATACTTGAAAGATTGGAAAGCCGAATTAATTAAAAGTCTTCGGGAGCAATAAATCTAAAGGGGCAAAATTGGCTGAGGTCACCAATGTCTGAAGGAAGGAAGCCTTAATTTTGATGATGATTACATGATTTAGGACTGCGAATTTTAATAATGCATAATGCATCGATGGATCTTTCGCTTCCCAATGTCCATTGGCTTTAATTTCATGCATAGTCACGAAGAGAACAAGCTCACCAATATCAGAAACATAATCCTGCCACATTTTTGTGCCTGTCTCAAGCCGGGATATGGATTTCCAACGTCATATGTCGTATTGTCTTTCGTATTCAGTGAGTGAAAGTGAAAGTTGATTGTTCGTTTGTTGGTGGAATTGTCTAGGGAGTGTCACACTACATCGACGTTCAAATGTTTTGTAGATTTGAAAACAAATTTAAGCGGATTGTACCCGCTACAAATACTGCAACACTTATTGTTCATACTCTACTCTCTCGAAAACTGGTCGTTTTTCTCTTTTGTGTTCCTCTCTCCTTTCTGTGTATTTTTTTTATATACTGCTCTACTTGTTCCCGTCTTGGATATGCATGACCCATTTGCCAATGGATGTTAAACAGCCAACAATAATTCACCAACAAATGTCACTACGTTCATACTCTAACTGATTGAATTTTTCTCGTTACAGGCACATTTCAACACCTTCCTCCTAACAGCAGGCGTACATACGTTATAGATAGATGTGGTCCACCTTGTAATCTAACAAACACAGATACGAGCCCTCTAACACTTCATGGGTGTCTTTATTTCCGCCTTGTAATCTAACAAACAATGACACGTGTCCTCTAACACTTCATGGGTGTCCTTATTTCCGCCTTGTAATCTAACAAACACTGACACGTGCCCTCTAACACTTGGTGTCCCTATATCCGTCTTGTAATCTAACAAACACAGACAAGTGCCCTCCAACACCTGATGGGTGTCCTTATATCCGCTTGTAATCTAACAAACACAGACACGTGCCCTTTAACACTTGATGGGTGTCCTTATTTCCGCCTTGTAATCTAACAAACAATGACACGTGTTCTCTAACACTTCATGGGTGTCCTTATTTCCGCCTTGTAATCTAACAAACACTGACACGTGCCCTCTAACACTTGGTGTCCCTATATCCGCCTTGTAATCTAACAAACACAGACAAGTGCCCTCCAACACCTGATGGGTGTCCTTATATCCACTTGTAATCTAACAAACACAGACACGTGCCCTTTAACACTTGATGGGTGTCCTTATTTCCGCCTTGTACTCTAACAAACACTGAAACGTGCCCTCTAACACTTGGTGTCCCTATATCCGTCTTGTAATCTAACAAACACAGACAAGTGCCCTCCAACACCTGATGGGTGTCCTTACATCCGCCGCATACCAGCAAAATAATAATAGATTTCAAACGATTTGCTATAAATATATAATACTGCATCTTGTATCTATATTGATGTATTACCGGGTTTGTAACAAGATTAACACGACCGGTGACGGAGGAACATAGTTACCCTTCCGGAGCACCTGAGTTAACCCTCGATCTTTAGTTTTTTTAAAGTTATGTATGTTTTGTAAATCGTTGTTTTTTTCCCTTCCGGAGCGCTAGAGTTCATCCTCGGTTTTTAGTGGGGTTCGTGTTACTCGATCTTTAGTTTTATATGTATGTGTTGTAGATCGTTGTAAGTTGCTTACCCTTCCGGAGCACCAGAGTTCACCCTCGGCTTTTAGTGGGGTTCGTGTTGTAGATCGTTGTTTTAAACGAGGGACATTTGTGAGTATGATTCTGACGAAGCTGTTTCACTCTGTTTTCAATATTTAAAACTCCTACCAGAGCGTTCTCAATTTTTCAGCTATGACATGGCGAGAACAAGTTAATTTTCGATGAGATGATGATGAGGTCCGCTTTGTACTTGACTAACACGCTTAGCCGTGGATTGAAATATTGTACCGGTCGGACACAATATCCTGATCCAGAGCCAACTAGTCTTTGATCTTTCTTCTTAGTGCTTAGCAGAGAAACAACAAATAGCAATGTTATAGTTGTTGGTTTGACCCGATCGGGTTCGAACCCACGATCTACTGCACTCCCGTCAAGCACGCTAACCATTACACCACTGATACGGTTATGATCTGCTTAATATAGCAGTACAATACTAAATATATTTTCCACATAAGTGCTTACAGCGAGTGTGTGATTGTTACTTAACGCCAATTCAGCCATATTGCAGCTATATCATGTCGAGAACAAGTTAATTATCAATGAGATGATGATGAGGTCCACATTGTACTAGACCAACAGGCAAAGTTGGATTTATATAGTGCTAGCTCACTGAACCAACAGTCTACGGATAAACATTTCTCTCCACTTGGACACATTATTTTGATTCCGAGCCAACCAGTCTTTGCTCTTTCTTTAATGCTAATGCAGCGTCCTTAGTGGAAAAGTGGTTATACTACCGATGCGGTTTGTAAGTGTTATCGATAGATACTATCGATAACACTTACGATAAGACAACTGTGGTAGACATATTGTTGGTTTGTTTTCCCCATATTAATTGGTTGTATCTTATGTTCGTTGTCAGTGTTCCTGTGGTAGACATATTGTTGGTTTGTTTTCCCCATATTAATTGGTTGTATCATATGTTCGTTGTCAGTGTTCCTGTGGTAGACATATTGTTCGTTTGTTTTCCCCATATTAATTGGTTGTATCTTATGTTCGTTGTCAGTGTTCCTGTGGTAGACATATTGTTGGTTTGTTTTCCCAATAATAATTGATTGTATCTTATGTTCGTTGTCAGTGTTCCTGTGGTAGACGTATTGTTGGTTTGTTTTCCCAATATTAATTGGTTGTAGCTTATGTTCGTTGTCAGTGTTCCTGTGGTAGACGTGTTGTTCGTTTGTTTACCCAATATTAATTGGTTGTAGTTTATGTTGGTTGTCAGTGTTCCTGTGATAGACATATTGTTGGTTTGTTTTCCCAATATTAATTGGTTGTATCATATGTTCGTTGTCAGTGTTCCTGTGATAGACGTGTTGTTCGTTTGTTTTCCCAATATTAATTGGTGGTATCTTATGTTCGTTGTCAGTGTTCCTGTGGTAGACGTATTGTTCATTTGTTTACCCAATATTAATTGGGTGTGTCTTATGTTCGTTGTCATTGTTCCTGTGGTAGACGTATTGTTGGTTTGTTTTCCCAATATTAATTGGTTGTATCATATGTTCGTTGTCAGTGTTCCTGTGGTAGACGTGTTGTTCGTTTGTTTTCCCCATATTAATTGGTTGTATCTTATGTTCGTTGTCAGTGTTCCTGTGGTAGACGTGTTGTTCGTTTGTTTACACAATATTAATTGGTTGTATCTTATGTTCTTTGTCAGTGGTAGACGTATTGTTCGTTTGTTTACCCAATAATAATTGGTTGTATGCTAAGTTCGTTGTCAGTGTTCCTGTGGTAGACGTGTTGTTCGTTTGTTTTTCCCATATTAATTGGTTGTATCTTATGTTCATTGTCAGTGTTCCTGTGGTAGACTTGTTGTTCGTTTGTTTACCCAATATTAATTGGTTGTATCTTATGTTCGTTGTCAGTGTTCCTGTGGTAGATGTGTTGTTCGTTTTGTTTACCCAATATTAATTGGTTGTTTCTTATGTTCTTTGTCAGTGGTAGACGTATTGTTGGTTTGTTTTCCCAATAATAATTGGTTGTATCTTATATTCGTTGTCAGTGTTCCTGTGGTAGACATATTGTTGGTTTGTTTTCCCAATAATAATTGGTTGTATCGTATGTTCGTTGTAAGTGTTCCTGTGGTAGACGTATTGTTGGTTTGTTTTCCCCATATTAATTGGTTGTATCTTATGTTCGTTGTCAGTGTTCCTGTGGTAGACGTGTTGTTCGTTTGTTTACCCAATATTAATTGGTTGTAGCTTATGTTGGTTGTCAGTGTTCCTGTGGTAGACATATTGTTGGTTTGTTTTCCCAATATTAATTGATTGTATCATATGTGCGTTGTCAGTGTTCCAGTGGTAGACGTATTGTTGGTTTGTTTTCCCAATATTAATTGGTTGTATCATATGTTCGTTGTCAGTGTTCCTGTGGTAAACATGTTGTTCGTTTGTTTACCCAATATTGATTGGTTGTATCTTATGTTTGTAGTCAGTGTTCCTGTGGTAGACGTCTTGTTCGTTTGTTCGTTTGTTTTCCCCATATTAATTGGTTGTGTCTTATGTTCGTTGTCAGTTTTCCTGTGGTAGACGTGTTGTTCGTTTGTTTTCCCAATATTAATTGGTTGTATCTTATGTTCGTTGTCAGTGTTCCTGTGGTAGACGTATTGTTCATTTGTTTACCCAATATTAATTGGGTGTGTCTTATGTTCGTTGTCATTGTTCCTGTGGTAGACGTATTGTTGGTTTGTTTTCTCAATATTAATTGGTGGTATCTTATGTTCGTTGTCAGTGTTCCTGTGGTAAACGTATTGTTCATTTGTTTACCCAATATTAATTGGGTGTGTCTTATGTTCGTTGTCATTGTTCCTGTGGTAGACGTATTGTTGGTTTGTTTTCCCAATATTAATTGGTGGTATCTTATGTTCGTTGTCAGTGTTCCTGTTGTAGGTCTACGCGTTGTTTGTGTGTTTTCCCAATATTAATTGGTTGTATCTTATGTTCGTTGTCAGTGTTCCTGTGGTAGATGTGTTGTTTGTTTGTTTTCCCAGTATTAATGGGTCGTATCTTATGTTCTTTGTCAGTGGTAGACGTGTTGTTCGTTTGTTTTCCCCGTATTAATTGGTGGTATCTTATGTGTGTTGTCAGTGTTCCTGTGGTAGACGTGTTGTTCGTTTGTTTTCCCAATATTAATTGGTTGTATCTTGTGTTCGTTGTCATTGTTCCTGTGGTAGACGTATTGTTCATTTGTTTTCCTAATACTAATTGGTTGTATCTTATGTTCGAGACGGAAATTGTTCTAGTAATCAGTGTTTTGACACCAGCATGGTTTATTAGAAATATTTATTATTGAAAATGAGCAGTTTTACAGCCATACCACGACGAGAACAATTTACATTCGATGAGTTGATGATGATGATGTCCACTTTGTTGTAGACTGACATGCTGAGATGGATGTTTTTACTGTCAGCTCACTGAAACAACAGTCCGCGGGTAGACATGTTGATCAAATCGCAAAGACTACCCTGATTTTGCGCCATTCCGTCTTTGATCTTATTCCTTTAATTAAACGTTCCTAGCCTAGAAACAGCAAGTGCATATTTACATGCACACCCTTCTTGTTAGGGGACGTCTTGGTTGTGATCGTATGGCAGTTTGACTCAAAACTACCTGTGTAATTAGTGCATATTACCACTAAAGTGTGAGTTTGAATTCCGTTCATTGAGAGGCGTACTCAATATACCATTGATTGAAAAATGTTTGTCTGTTACTTGCGACAGGTCAGTGGTTTTCTCTGGGTACTCCACCAATAAATCTGAAATATTGGTCAACCCAGGAAAAAATCAACAAAAAGTTGCATTTAGTCCAGATCGTTTGGTTGGACTTAGCGATTCTTCATATCAACTCGGTGACGTTTACCATTTCTGAATGCAAACTACAATACATTTTCAGGGCATATTTATTGATATAAGAAAAGCTTGAACATAAATCGTAAATCGAAGGAAAGACAACACAATGGTCAAAAGAAAATAAATGATAAAAGAAAAAAACAACGAACTACAAATATTACACAGAAAACTACAAAAAAAAAGATCGATCAGCACGAAACAATTGGGTTGTAAATAAACGTTAGGCTTAACTGTTGCACTGCTGAATTGACGAGATACATGTTGTTGAAAGGCAGCGCGGATAGCATCTATCTACAACGAATGTTCGTCTATTATCGGGTAGAAGGTATTTATATGTCCCTGTAACGAAAATAAATTAAAAATTAGTTCATATTTATATGAGTTTTGTCACATTTATGCGCGTGTAGTCACATTTATCTCAGTGTAGTCACATTTATCTCAGTATTGTCACATGTATTTGAGTGTTGTCAGATTTATTTGAGTGTTGTCACATTTATTTCAGTGTTGTCACATTTATATCAGTGTTGTCACATTTATTTGAGTGTTGTCACATCTATACGCGTGTAGTCACATTTATATGCGTGTTGTCACATTTATTTGAGTGTAGTCATATTTGTTCGAGTGTTGTCACATTTATTTGAGTGTTGTCACATTTATATCAGTGTTGTCACATTTATTTAAATGTTGTCATATTTATATGAGTGTTATTAAACCTCTCTATATATATGTATCTAGGATTGGTCCGATCAGCGGTCACATGACTTTGACAATTGCGACGTTTCATTCGACAACCCCAAAAATTCACCGAGCGAGGTAAATAATAGTATTATCAACCTCGACAACCCAATTTTTTCCCGCTAGGTGGCGATAACCGCAAACCGGAAATCGTCTGTTTATGTAGAAAATATGGCAACTGCAGGTCGGTTTGCCGCTAGCTCAGAGGAAGAAATAGCAAAAATCATATCTGAAAAGGATTCCGAGAACACAAAACGTTCTACGAAATCCGCGGTCAAATGTTTGCAGCAGTTTTTACTGGAAGCAAATGCCGATAGTCTCAACTTTGATGACTATTCCCCTGAGGAGCCTGCCGTGTTGTTGACAAATTATTTTGTGTGTAAGTATTAAAAACCGTTGTTCGGTTAATAAGCGATTATGGCCATCTTAGTCGATGGACATCCAGAATTGTCAACTTGTGATGATGACTGTAGACTACTGTTTAGAGGACGATCCAACATGAACATAAAGATGACTGTAGAGTACTGTTTAGACGACGATACAACATGAACATAACGATGACTGTAGACTACTGTTTAGATGACGATACAACATAAACGTAACGATGACTGTAGACTACTGTTTAAACGACGATACAACATGAACATAACGATGACTGTAGACTACTGCTTAGATGACGATACAACATGAACATAACGATGACTGTAGACTACTGTTTAGACGACGATCCAACATGAACATAAAGATGACTGTAGACTACTGTTTAGACGACGATCCAACATGAACATAACGATGACTGTAGACTACTGCTTAGACGACGATACAACATGAACGTTACGATGACTGTAGTCTACTGTTTAGATGACGATACACCATGAACGTTACGATGACTGTAGACTACTGTTTAGATGACGATACAACATAAACGTAACAATGACTGTAGACTACTGTTTAGANNGACGATACACCATGAACGTTACGATGACTGTAGACTACTGTTTAGATGACGATACACCATGAACGTAACGATGACTGTAGACTACTGTTTAGACGACGATACAACATAAACGTAACAATGACTGTAGACTACTGTTTAGACGACGATACAACATGAACGTAACGATGACTGTAGACTACTGTTTAGATGACGATACAACATAAACGTAACAATGACTGTAGACTACTGTTTAGATAACGATCCAACATGAACATAAAGATGACTGTAGAGTACTGTTTAGATGACGATACAACATAAACGTTACGATGACTGTAGACTACTGTTTAGATGACGATACACCATGAACGTTACGATGACTGTAGACTACTGTTTAGACGACGATACACCATGAACGTAACAATGACTGTAGACTACTGTTTAGACGACGATCCAACATGAACATAACGATGACTGTAGACTACTGTTTAGATGACGATACACCATAAACGTAACAATGACTGTAGACTACTGTTTAGATGACGATACAACATGAACATCAAGATGACTGTAGAGTACTGTTTAGACGACGATACACCATGAACGTTACGATGACTGTAGACTACTGTTTAGACGACGATACACCATGAACGTAACAATGACTGTAGACTACTGTTTAGACGACGATCCAACATGAACATAACGATGACTGTAGGCTACTGTTTAGATGACGATACAACATAAACGTAACAATGACTGTAGACTACTGTTTAGATGACGATACAACATGAACATAAAGATGACTGTAGAGTACTGTTTAGATGACGATACAACATGAACATAAAGATGACTGTAGAGTACTGTTTAGACGACGATACACCATGAACATTACGATGACTGTAGACTACTGTTTAGATGACGATCCAACATGAACATAACGATGATTGTAGACTACTGTTTAGACGACGATCCAACATGAACATAACGATGACTGTAGACTACTGTTTAGACGACGATCCAACATGAACATAACGATGACTGTTGACTACTGTTTAGATGACGATACAACATAAACGTAACAATGACTGTAGACTACTGTTTAGACGACGATCCAACATGAACATAACGATGACTGTAGACTACTGTTTAGACGACGATCCAACATGAACATAACGATAACTGTAGACTACTGTTTAGACGACGATCCAACATAAACATAACGATGACTGTAGACTACTGTTTAGATGACGATCCAACATGAACATAACGATGACTGTAGACTACTGTTTAGATGACGATACAACATGAACATAAAGATGACTGTAGACTACTGTTTAGACGACGATACACCATGAACGTTACGATGACTGTAGACTACTGTTTAGAAGACGATCCAACATGAACATAACGATGACTGTAGACTACTGTTTAGATGACGATACAACATAAACGTAACAATGACTGTAGACTACTGTTTAGA
>MJUT01057257.1:40303-52939 GCA_002080005.1 Gigantidas platifrons
ATATGAAATATTGACATCCACACTTGCCTTTTGGACAGCACATTTCTGTGTCCACACTTGTTAATGTAATAAGATTTAATCAGTTTGAATATCTAGAACCGCAAGAGTTATCTTCCTTTGTGCGTTCCTCATTAAGGCATGGCCTACGTGACCAAAATCACTTTTGCACACGTCTGGCATCGATTAAGGCTTCCTTTTTCAAATTTCTATTGACAGAAGCAGACGTGAAATATGGATTGGTAAATTTTTGTTAAATTTTCTTCATTTTATATGCAATTAACGAAATTTTGCTAAAAACAGTTAAGAATAACATTCTTGCGTGTTTGTGCAATGCATTTTATACGAATTTATCTCTCTGGAACACAACAAAACATCATTTGACTTGTGTAGTCCTATCACATACAGTATGGTGCCAAAAGTATTCGCGCATGTAAAAAATCCCTATATAATCGACCAAAACCATATTTTTTCAAAAAATTATTATGAAGTCATTTCTGGTAGGGAGGTCAGGTGTTTTTTTTTGTTTCAGTAAACCAGAGCAAATTGTATATCATTGGATAGAGCTTTAAAAAAGAAGTTCTATGCACTTTATTTCAGGTCAATAAAGATTGACAGAGTTGTGACATTTTTAGGTTTCCGGGGTTTGGTCTGGCTGATGCCAAAATTTCAAAATAGCAGGCAAACATAAAAAATAAGCTACAAATGCTATTTATGATAACAAAAATAAGACATTACAGCTACATATCTAGACATGAATGCCATGTACTAGAGTATGATATATCAATATCTCTCTTTTTAACAAAACTATATTGATATACATACATGTACATGTATAGGTTGATTTATTTGGAAAGGTATTATTTATACTATAGTAGTCATTTCCTTCATCTCTTCAACAGAATACTAAGTTGCTACATGTTAATTTATTTCAACACTTTTTAGTGCTTATTTATTAATAATTGAAAAGAACAACAAATGTCTAAATGAAAATGCTTTATATCTTAAACAATAACTTCTAAATCTTTATTTTTTCAGTCGTCCAGCTATTTATATGTATAAACTGTCTCTTCGTGGCCTTCCTAAACAATATTGTATCATTGTGCAAATCCTGGGATATAATATTCTTTTAAATAATTTACATCTTTTTATTACCTCAGATTTATGGGAAACAACCAGACAAATGTAATATGACATTATTTACATCATTTCCAAAATTGACTGAGCCGCCCCCCCTTTTTTTTTTTTTTACCAAAAACAAATTTCAAGATGCAATGCAACATTTTTACAAGTTTGGGCAGGTCTGTTAGACTATTTTATTTCGTTATTAAGCACTCTGAGTAGAAATAAAGAACACTAGCAAATGCAATACGGAATTATTTACATCATTTGCAAAATTGACAGTTCCCCCCCCCTTTTTCTGTCAAAAACAATTGAAGATGCAATGCAACATTTTACAAGTTTGGGCAGGTCTATTAAACTATTTCATTTCATTATTAAGCACTCTGAGCAGTAATATACAACACTAAGAACTACTACTTCGTTTATTTGTCGAAACTCTCCAGCAAAAGAAACCGGAAGTGACAAAGGGGAGGTAATTGGAAAACAAATTTCAATGGAATTGTGTGGTACCACTTCCAAAACGTGTGACCGCGCTCGTTAGCGCCAAACAATGCTTGGTCCATTCGGACATTAAAAGGTAGAAAAATGTGTCTTCTATCAAAAACACATGCCATTCTATGCCAAAGCTAAAGAAATATATAAAACATTGGTCTGAATATGTCCCTATTTGGCTATGAAAATATTCAACCAAAATTTTCAAAATATAGACCGCAACCTGTTTGCTTCTGCTGCTGCATCCATTTTCTATCAAATGCGCATGTTCAGGGCTCTTTAATTTAGAGGTAAAAGAAAAATTTAATAACGTGACCGTTCAGCTGTTCAAAATGGCGACCTCCATATTTCTTTGAAAAGAACTCCAGTGTTCAAAGTTAAACGCCAATTTCGAACCTAGAACTACGCTACCAGGAATTTCCTGGGAATGTATTTACTTGCAAGATATTATTTGATTGTTTTAATTTGTTTTCGTACGGAAATAGATGAACATAACTCAGGAATCGAATTACAAAAATACCGATATTTACATTGCCGACTCATAGCCAAGCTTACTGGAAACGAGGCTCTGACATGTCTATTTCTGGATAGATGTTAACAAATTTTACACCAAAACATTCGGAATTGTCTATATTTTGATTGTTTATTTGCTCATTATGTTTATATGAGTTGTTTTTATTTGTACATAATTTAAACATGATTGTTAATTTTTAGGATTTATTTTTAGTTGAAATATATAAGAAAATCAAAGTCAATTTTTATTTGCTGTGTTTAAATTACAAATAAAAACAACTCGTATAAACATAATGAGCAAATAAACAATCAAAATATAGACAATTCCGAATGTCTTGGTGTAAAATTTTAAAAATTTATCCAGAAATGACTTCACAAGTTGACAAGTTTCTTGTGTAAAACTCTTGAACATATTATCTGCCGTCACATCCTACAACATCTGGAATGATATAACATCTTAACTTCTCTGCAACATGGCTTCAGATCAGGACACTCATGCGAAAGCCAGCTTGTAATCACCATGCATGACATAATGAAGACATTTGACCTTAAATCACAAACTGATCTTGTGATACTGGACTTTAGTAAAGCCTTTGATACTGTGCCTCATAAAAAGTTACTGCACAAACTAAACAGTTATGGCATAAATGGAAACACTCACAAATGGATAGGACAATTTTTGACAGCTAGGAAACAACAAGTCGTTATTGATGGAGAAAGATCAAGACCATGCTCTGTAGATTCCGGAATCCCACAAGGAACGGTCCTCGGACCGCTCCTCTTTCTCTGCCATATAAATGACTTGCCATCTTGTGTGACATCCCAAGTGAGATTATTCGCAGATGACTGCTTACTGTATCGTTCGATCAAATCCATCAATGATCAAATACAGCTACAACAAGATCTACAGTCACTCGAAAAGTGGGCAACTACATGGGGTATGAGGTTTAATGCAACCAAGTGCTACCTTATGACAATCAACAGATCTAAGAACCCTTTGACTTTTGATTACACACTTGATAACCACAACTTAGAAAAAGTAACTGAAAATCCGTATTTGAGCATCACTATCAGCGATAACTTGAAATGGAATACTCATATCAACAAAATATCCAACAAAGCATCACAAATTTTAGGCTTCATTCGACGAAATCTTCGACACTGCACCAGCAACCTTAAACAAACAGTTTACATATCACTTGTCCGGTCAGTAATGGACTACTCTTGTGTTGTATGGGACCCTTACCTCAGGAAAGACATTGACAAACTAGAAAATATCCAACGAAGAGCGGCCCGTTTCGTAAAAAATGATTACCGCAGGGATAGCAGCGTAACAGCCATGCTTCAGGACCTTAAGTGGCAGCCTCTAGCAGACAGACGTAGGGACCAACGATTGATCCTGCTCTACAAGATCATCAATGACCTGGTAGCAATCCCCGCCGATCAACACATTCAGCCAAACCCGATACCCTCTAGAAATAGACACACAAAGACATTTCACACCTGTAACACTGACATTTACAAACACTCATTTATACCGCGTTCTACTATTGATTGGAATTCCTTACCTGAAGCTACAGTTACCAGCAAAACAGTGGACAGATTTAAAGCAGCTCTCCCGAAGCGCGACTAAGAACTTACATGCGCACACACCCCTGAAGGACTTTTACTCAGAATTGAGTTAATCTTCAGAAACCATACAGATACAGATACAATAATTTTTTGAAAAAATATTGTTTTGGTTGATTATATATATTTTTTTTCCATTCGCGAATACTTTTGGTCACACACTAGTATACCTCGGGTGGCGAAATTTACTATGTTTTCTATTTGCTGCCTTCGCATGAAATAAAATTTGAAAAAAAAATACCAATGAAAACGTAAAATATGAGCATGGAATGTGAAGTCGTATGTTATAGGACTATCGACTTGTGTTGTTCGCATTCAAACGTCCACGTGGATGACAGGGACTTGCTCCCGGCCTTTCGTTATCAATAATGTTAACCCTACTATCAATGTGCGATACTAAAATTAATTTTAACCCTACTATTAATGTGCAGTACTAATATTAATTTTAACCCAGAGGGTGTGCCGGGGGTAGAATGGGCACCAGGTTTCTCCATCCTAGAGGCACTAGTCCTTTAAATTGGGGCAACCCCGGGGTATAGAAATGGGACCGAGAGCTTCTTTGGCTTGACGGGGCATCCGTCGGTTGTGCAGGATGTATAAATTGACAACCAACCCGTCCTTCGGATGAGACGTAAATAACGGTCCCGTGTTGAGAGATTGCCACCCTCTTCGCACGTTAAAGAACCCAGTGTAACAGCTCACTATGAGCATTATGATCATCATGAGTGGTCCATAGGAGACCTGTTGCACTGGGAAAATTCTCTGTCCCTACCCATCACATTTCCTTGTTTCGGGTCCCGTGGCGTTTAAATTATTCTCGTCCAGAATATAGCTGAAAAATTGCTCGCTGGACGTTAAACATCAATCAATCAATCAATGTGCGGTACTAAAATTATCTTAGTACCGCACATTGATAGTAGGGTTAAAATTATTAATAACGAAAGGCCAGGAGGAAGTCGTGTGCGTGGATTTGTCAAGTACACACATAATCTTGATAATTAATGTAATGATATGTATTTACTTTGTATTGATTTGAACACTCTCACTCTCTAACCTTTGTAACATTTATTAGTTTAGAGAATAAAGTTATATACATGTAAAAAGCAATATCGACTTTCCGTTACAAGTAATTTATTTTTGCTTTACATAAAGTATTAAAGGCATATTGTCTATGATTTTGTTGAACAATTTTAACTGTCCATAAATGATTTATTTAAGCTATCATTAAACAGTTATGCTGCAAAAGATACGATTGGTGTTCTTTTTTTTTTTGACAAAAAAGATCCAAAACTAAGGTACTACTAAACTGAGAAACGAAACGAAACGAAATGAAGTATCACAAAACGAAACGAAATATATCAAGCAAAGCATAAAAGATCCAAAAACAATCCGTTAATAACTCATGTAAAATTACCAACTGCGAAGTTCTTGTTCACAACACCCATTCTATGCAAAATACCTTTTTCGACATTGGAAACTTGTATATTATTAAAGTATTATTAAATACAGGTAAAGGTCGCTGTTTTGATATATCTTTTATCGCTGTTTTGATATGTCGCTATTATGATCATCCCCGCTATCAACAACTTTTGTTACTTGCCAGATAAATTGGTAATGATGTCCTAAAATAAACATCCACGTGGGACTGAGAAGCAAGTAGTTAATTTTTCTAAAAAAAATATAAACTAAGCTGAATTATATTTAGATAATATCTGTATTTCAGTTAAAAAAATATGTTTCCATATCCCTGATTGCCTATAAAATATAAGAAATATAAACATTTCTTGTTCTCTCCTTAAATTCATACAGGTAAAAATAATACTATAGTTAAAATTTAACATGAATATATTTTAAATAGTACCTTAAAATATTCACATTGACCAAGCTCTATCATTTTATGGTTTATCAGATACATGTATATCTATTATTAAAATTTACAAATCTTAAATAATGTAATTATTAAAAAGACAAATTTTCACTTCCTTCAGGCATAGGTGACCTTGATAGCCGATTTTGGCTGTCCTGCTTAGACCCTTTGGTTTACTGGCTCCCAAAAACTTATTCCTGTAATGTGCCGTAGACTTATTCCTGTAGCGTGCCGTAAACTTATTCCTGTAACGTGCCGTAGACTTATTCCTGTAACGTGTCGTAGACTTATTCCTGTAACGTGCCGTGTCTACATGTTTTCATACCATTATTCTATGGCAATTTGATCTTAGGAACTTAGATAAATTATAGAATGAGTGTTTGCTGCTTAACGGCAACCTAGCAATTTTTCAGCTATATCATGACGAGAACAAGTTAATTTTCAATGAGATGATGATGAGGTCCACTTTGTACCAGGCCAATGCGCATAGTTGGATTGTCATAGTGCTAGCTCACTGAAACAACAGTCCGTGGATTGACATGTCGCTCCACTCAGACACATTTTCCTGATTTCGAACCAACCAGTCTTTGATCAAGCACTATACAAATCCAACTAATTGTGTTGGTCCAGTACAAAGCGGATATCATCATCATCTCATTGAAAATTAACTTGTTCTCGCCATGAATAGCTGAAAAATTGCCGAGTTGGCGTTAAACAACAATCACTCTCTCTTTTCTTTTGATGTTGTTACGTTTTTTCCTGTTGTTGTTGTTGTTGTAGTTTTTGTTTTGTTTTGATTTTTTTTGTTTTTTGCTGTTCATTGCATTTGTTGGAGATTATGAATACAAATCGGGATCAACTAAAAATTCCAATGCAGATAAATAATATTAATATACCGGGTATTCAAAATTAAACCTAAAAATGAAAAAGGTTGGTAAAAGGATTAAACAACTCATATATTAAACTACAACCAAAATTGAAATATTGCTGAAAGTGGCGTTAAACACCAAAAATCAATCGATCAATCTGAGTTCGAATCCCACTCAGGCGATCGAGGTGTACTCGATACAATATTATGTGATAAAGTTTGTGAGTGACTTGCGGCAGTTGGTGGGTTTATCCGGGTACTCCGGTTTCCTCCACCAATAAAACTGACCGCCACCATATAACTGAACTATTGTTCCTATTAACTTACACATATTAAATAAAAACACATGCAAAATGAACAATAATGTTCTATTCGTATTAATTAATATATACCTGTATGTGAACTTTGATATACGCTTCGTCCAGTAACTGTGTAACGTATTTCATCTTCCATACTTTTGTTTCCCCGAAGCAGCATAGTACATACATTTTTAAATTCCTCATATACATACCTGTTAACCTCAGAGATTGTGTATGTGGGAGATCTCCCACATTCCAACTATTTATTGATTTACTGGTTCCCATTTTGAAGCTTTTAGCATTGCAAATCATTGGACTTTTCGATTTTTTTACTATGAAAATACTTGAAGAAGGTTATTTGTGTACACTAAATTAGATATCTGCATTTATATTTCAGTAATATTTCAATTTTATTGTGGTGGACAGTTTTATTGGTGGAGAACAGCCAGAGACAACCACGTGACCTGTCGATAGGGATAATTTTGTCATCTATCTGCAACAAGATTCTTACGGTACTTGTCCACGAGTAACACAGCTGGTGTCTTATAAGAAACAGAAGATGTTAACTATTAGTGAGCATCCGAGTTTCCTCTTGCTTGTTTTTTGTGGAGTCCATGTTGCTCATTTTTTAGTTTTCTGCATTGTGTGTTTTGTTTTATTTGTCTGTTCTGTGTCTTGCAACAAATATTGTCCGTGTCTCTGGATTGATCATTGATTGACCCTTCGGTTTTCTCTAATATTAATTTATAGCCCATAGTAGTTGCATCGAGTACATCTAACAAAGGGCAGACAACTCTGATTTTTTTGGGTTGACATTCTGGTCGAACATTTGAGATGATGCTATGCATAATATACCGTGTGAACTTATCAGCTCATCGCCAACAGGTTTGTGGTCATGTGTTACGTGCTGTTATCGTCCATTGCATGTCTTAGTCGTTAGCATCTCAGGCGCTCGTGGCTTGGAATTATCCCCTCATTTTAACTTTCTCTTTACATATTCATTATCGCCTCTCCAACGAAGTTGCGAAGGGATATAGTAACGCTACCATCCCTCCTTCCTTCCGTCCGCCCTTCCGTAACATCCTTGTGAACACTAGAATCAACATCCTTCAATGGATTTTAACCAAACTTGGTACATACTTAGTCCTTCAGGGACTCTGGAACCCTATTGATTTTCAAGGTTATAGGTCAATGTTACCGGGTCAAATTTTTAGGCGAGGGGATACGCCACGCTTTGCGTTGCCCTTGTTTTCAATAAAAATGTTTTATTATTTCATCTCTTTTTCCTTTATTTATCGATTTCGTGTCCATATATTCATACAATATTATGGTAACAACTTTCATATGCCGGCCTGTATGGGTATATTGATACGAACACGATAAATATAGGAAAAAGAGATGTAATAATAAAGAAACTTTATTGACACTACCACGAGCGCATGTGATTTGCAATGAAAAAGTGACCCTTAATGTCGAGAGGGGGTCCGTCGTGATCATGATCGGATGGTAGGCGTAATCAAAATGAGAATATGAATGGTATATTCTTACAATAACAGCACTGGAAACAGGCTACGTTTAATTGCATGAAATTTGTTGGGCGAAAACTGATGGGTTGCTTTATAGAAACCTGCTCCACTAGTGGCACCCGTCGTGTTACTCTAGTTACAAACTAAAATACTTAAAATCAAACTGATCGAATTATAATAGTTTTATTAATTCAAAAAACATTCATATAACATGTGATATAACTGTAATATGTTAATTGAGGTAACTGTTTGCTCAAAATACACAGGTAAAAATGCAACACATGATTGTTTTGAGTATTTACATATTCCTTATGAATTAATTAATTAATACATGAATATCATGTAATCTAATATTAAAATCAGTTGCTATAATACTATACTGTTACCGTTTCTCTCTGTCGCTCTACATGAATTAGGTACCAGAAATGTGTTATTAATTCCAAGACAAAATAACACTGAAGTGTATTTGAGCCATTTTATTAGTACTCAGAATTACACAATTGCAAAAGTTTGTCAATGACTTGCGACATGTCGGTGGTTTTCTCCGAGTACTCCGGTTTCCTTCATCAATGAAACTGACAGCCATGATATAACTGAAATGTTGTTGAAAGTGGCGTTAAACACGACGAAACCATCCAAACAACCACAATTGCAGGTTAAAACAGCTTATATGATTTTCGCTGTAGGAAATTCGCCTATAATTATTTTAAGTCTAAATTCATGTATTGGTTTTTCCCTGTGTATCAAATACAATCAATATCAATTTTCAAGACCCGTAAAACATCAATCAAAAATCATTTTTAAAAATTCAGTGGACGGATTGTGACAATGACATACATAGTACTAGATACACAAATGAAATTCTTTCATACAATAATTGATTTTTCATGAAGAATTTGTAAACCTAATATATATCGAGTTGTAAAAGCATCATATTTCTCTGATGATAATGTAAGAGTATATCTTGAAAGTTGTAATGATATTATTAGTTACACAGTGTGTTAGTGACCTAATACGTCATATACGGGGACAGTAAATTCCATATGGGGTGAGACGAAGTCGAGCCCCATATGAAATTTACTGACCCCGTATATAACGTATTAGGTCACTAACACACTGTGTAACGAATATATCTTACCGACTACTCTTTGGATTTGAAGTTCTGAGTTTTTGTTCTTACTTTTATGAGTCTATACTCAAGAATTCATAAAATAATTGAAAAATACAAACTTTCGATATTTTATATCACAGAAAAATATCACAATGTTCAGCAAGAACAGTCAAAATTTTCACAAAAACAATAAACTGTTTTCAAAACCCTGGAAAGAATGTTTAAAGAACACAAATAATTTCCCAAAATACATCAAGTCAACTATTACTTATTAATGGTAATTTACTAACCCTGTATGAAATTTACTAGCCCTGTATGAAATTTCATTGAAAATGTACTTCGGTCAACGCTTTCATAACCCAATGAAACTTCAAAAGAATGCATTCAATTCTTAAATAGTTACATCGGAAATTTGTTTGTAAACAAGTGGAACACAAACATCCACTATAATGGTCTACCAATGCAAGTCATAATGTTAACCAAAACATATTTGAGATGCTACGCGACTTAAGATTGGGTGGCTATAGTGCAATCTTCTGTTCAAGATTTTAATAAGTCTAAGTCAATTGTGACAATAAACACAAAAAACTCAATATTTGTACCCAATTTGTTGAATTGACCTGCACTTTCTTGGGGAAATCACTGGCCCTCATGGTACGGAATAAACCCCTTTTCCCCGTTTATAAGTTTTCTGTTTGCATATTTAAAAAATCATTTATATTTCATCTCTCTTTCCTTAATTTTACTTGTTCGTGTCCATATTCATACATGTACTAGTTTATGTTAACATCAACTTGCATGTGTCGATCCTATATATACTTGGATAATAAAGTATATATAGCAGGGGCGGATCCAAGACTAAAATTGGAAAAAATATGATTTTTTTGCGTAAAATCGTGATTTTTCACACGAAATACCCCAAAAATGTTCGCGCCTCCCTCCGCTCGGCGAGATTTTTTTAAAGTGCGCCCCCTAACTTTAAATCCTGGATCCGCCCCTGTATAGGTTCGACATGTAAGTTGCTGTCAACATAAAATTGTCCGAAATAATAAAGAATTTTGTATTGGAAATAAATATGCAAACGGAAAGTTAAAAAGGGAGTGGTAACTCGATCCGTGCCACGAGCGCCAGTGTGGGAAAGGGATACATGTTACGTTGCGGCTACACAACATGTATTCACCGGCGATTTTTTTTTTCAAGAGAGGCGTAAATGTTCTATAATGTAGAGACCGTCCATTTATATTTTATGTTTTTTTTTTTAATTTATGTCGCCAAGATTTATAGAAAAAAAATACCTAGACCTGAATGATGCAAAACATTAATATTCCGATCATGCACTTTTTAATAGGAAATATTGGTAAAATTTGAAGAGTAATTACTGCTTCTTGATGTCTAGAAAAGAAATAATATGATTTTGATGTTTTGGTTAAAAATGTTAAAAGATTTGCCCCTTACTGTTACCTCAAACATCACAATACACACAGGAAGTAAGTTATTGTTTTCAACTATTCGGGCGTAAACAGGTAAATGGTTTTTCTTCGTCATATAGTTCATAATGGGGATCATATAGGTATTTCTACATGTTTTCATAAATAATTAAGGGACCGTCGTGTCCGTGATCGTATGGTAGTTGGATCTACAACTCCCTATGCAATCATAGCCTATCACAACTGATGTTGTGTGTTCGAGTCTCGATCAGGGGGAGGTGTACAACATTATGTGATAAAGTTTGTCAGTGACTTGCGACATGTCGGCGTTTTTCTGCGGGTACTCTGGTTTCCTCCACCAATAAATATGACCGCCGCGATATAACTGAAATGATATATCTTAAAATAGATTAATTATGGAGTATGACAAAGCATGATTGTGGTCAAAGAACGACATGTCATAAAATTCATTGATTTGAAAGCATACATGAAAAATTAAAGGTCCAAATCGAGGCTTTAACATTTATTTTTTTATTTTGTTGATGTATATTTTATCTATGTATAAAGCCTTTATGTTTACATCGACTAAGAAAAAGCACATTTCAATTTTGATACTTTAATAAAGGGGAGATTACTCTTGTTTAATTTAATGAATTTTATCATTACAATTCTAGGTAACATTTAGTCATGATGCAGAGGCTAGCCTTTTTTAAGCACCTTTATAGTTCAAGATGCAAGTTCAAAGAAGGCCGAGAAGAAGTGGCACATATTGGGGACAACATACACACCATTGTACAAACACTTTTACTTGAACTTGGTGAAACTAATCCTGTATTTAGAATATCAAAAATTATTCCAACAGGCAGTTTCTACGAAAATACAAAAGTTGGGTCCCCCGACGAGTTTGATTTTATGGTCGTATTGGAAAATCTTTCTCAAACAGGAAGCATAGAGTTAAAACAAGGTTGTACCCCTTGGTATCCAAAAGTAAAGATTTTAAAGAATACATCCTTATATAACAAGTATATATCTTCATTGAATTTCGACAATACGCCAGATGAATACCTTGGAGAACCTTGCCAACTTGTGTATGATTTTTGGAAAGAGATATGGTCCCAGATAAGTAGAAAACCCTCGTCTGTCAAAACATCGTTTGGAACAATTAGCACAGTTCCGAGTACAACGCAAAAATTGCAGTTCGAATATATTAAATTCCCCGATATGCCTGTCCCAGCAGATACACCATGTACAGGTCTTGTTCATTTGAAAACTACTTTAATAGGGGTCGATTTAATGCTAGCGATAGAGCATCCGGATAATTCTAGTGTCTTCTCAACTTCCGGATTTCCACAAGATTTCAGTCCGAATTTAAAACAAAACGGGTGTCACATAATTGCAAAATCCTGTCATGACCAAGGTCATTTTTCTGACCCACCTTGCTGGTTTATAAGCTTTGCTGCTTACGAATTGGAAACCATGGAAGCTATGGACGAAAAGCATAAGACAGCTTACAAAATTCTTAAATGCTTACTTATTGGAGAAATCAACTATCCTGGAAAATGTATGAATTTATCGTCATACATGTTGAAAACCGCCTTGATGTTTCACGTTCATGGAGAAAATAAATGCATAAATCCACGACACTATTCAAGTTGCATTGATGATATTTTAGGTTATTTGAAAAAAGGATTTTACAACATAGATATGCCATGTTTCTTTGCAAGGGATCTAAATACTTGGGGTTATCTTCTCGAAGTTCCATGTTTTAATTGGCAGTTTGATCTC
>MJUT01057257.1:55524-67261 GCA_002080005.1 Gigantidas platifrons
ATTATGTATACATGTAATTCGGTTGTTTCGAATCATGTCAATTCCGACCACGTTCCGTCTTTTTCGTGTCTTGACGTCTGAACAAATAGGCAGGCGACTTCCGGTGTTTACGCTATTACTGTGACAACGTCAACATATCATAGTCGTAGATGCGGTAGATTATAAGTAATTGTAATATGGAGACGCCAAGGAAACCGCTGAATAAATACTGGTGTTCGGTACCCCACTATCTGTCTTATATAAGAAATATATACATAAAGGCAGATCGTTTTCCTTTCATGATGCTGACAGCCGCAAATAAAGAAAGAAAACAAATTTAATTTTAAAGAATTATTTGTCTCTGCGTTGAAGTCTTTGATACAAATAAAATAATTTAATTGATATCTGTCTTTTACAGAAAATGTTAAGATATTTTTAACTTGAGAATCGAACGTTAAAACGGCACATATCGATTGGAGTTTTTGTTGTGTACATTGACACCGGAAACTCAGGGCCTTTAGTTCCATCGAAATCACGTGATCTGGCAGACGAAAATAACAAAATTTTGACGAATGGAAATGATTCGAAACAACCGAATTCTAATATGACGTCCTTCAATCGCTTTGAGTCCAAACCCGTGGTAAAATTAATATATACCTGCACCCTTTGTAATTTATGACGTCATCGACAATTTATAACGATATTTTACCAATTTTTACATATTAGAATCGAAATAATTCATTGTAGCCCGAATTTATATTATTTTTACCACGGGTAGGTACTTTATGCCTATGTTTTACCCCTCGTTAACGCTCGGGGTAAAATAATTGGCATAAAGTGCCTACCCGTGGTAAAAATAATATAAATTCGGGCTACCATGAATTATTTCTTAAATAGACCATAATATGAAATCTAGCATTGTGATAAAGTGTTTTTTTTATAAAGTACTTTTCTGAAATCCCCCCAAAAAATCAATGTGAAAATGTGTTCTTTTATACAACTTGTTTTTTTTTAATATATGGTGTGCCTCAAATTGCTTATCACATTTTTTTCTTGTTTTTTTCACTTGTTCATTCCAAAGAAAAAAGATTGGTGCTGTCTTTTTTTTTGGTTAATTTTGTTTTATATTATGTATACAAGTAAATATACCATAATATGAAATCTAACATTGTGAGTAGTGGAAAAACAAGTGATCTGGAACAATGGCACCTCCCATAGCACCACCCACGTGGTGGTGCAGCGACGTCACTACTAATCCATATATTTTGGATCAATCTTGGGAAGAAAAGGTAAACTATAATTATTGAATACATTTATTGCTTTATATATATCCTGGCGTTACCAAATTTCGATAACGTAACGACTTATTGGCTTATGTCAAGCTTCCCGTAGATTTTTTGTATGAAATACTTTAATAAACTTAAATTACTAATATAGTTGTTGAACTGTACAAAAAAGAAGAAACATCCGATAAACAGTTTGACTGGTGTCAATCTTATGAAGTGTGTCGTTGTTTTTACCTGAAAGAAAATGGCGTATCCTTAATTCGATAGGGGAGATAATTCCAACTCATTCGGCCCTAAAAATAGTCGTCCCCGATATATCTCGGCCCAAAAAATGTCGACACTAATCACCAAGTTCGAAGATACTGTGAAGTATATATTTTTTTCAAATATTTTTTATTCTCTCTCAAAAATTGCAGACTGTTAGAAATATAGAAAAATGAAATATCTTATGAAGCCTCAAGATGACCTTTGATTGTAGTTGATAAAATTCGAGATTTTTTTTAATGGAAAACATGTTTAATTTAAAAAAAATATACAGACATAAACTTACAAAAAAATCATAGATTTAATTAGGTTTTCATTGGTAGCACTTTATTCTCACTTCTGTAAGTTGCCACTCTTTAAAGATGTCTCTGAACGTCATTTGAACAATTTCATAACATGACACCTTTGGCTTTCCAAACGTTTTATTTTTGGACAGGGATTCCCACTATGTTCTATTTTTAGAATATATTAGCGTAGATGCAGACGATCAAGACAGTGACAGTTCAGTGGATTCTAATTAAGTTTTCATGAGGAAAATCAACGTTTTACGGTCAAATAAAAATGGTATTAGTGAAACCATAGTTTGTCTAGTCTAGGAGGAATAAAATAAGTTACTCACTTCTTTCAAAGACATTTTCTAGATTTTTGTTTACTTGTGGTAGACGTCAACACTAGGTCGTTCTATACCAAAAAGTTCCGGGTGATGACGTCATCAGTATCCGAATGCGACACTAAAAATACTGACCTATCGAAATTAGGTTCTTATCGAATTACGGACACTGTACATATATATGTTACAGGGCAAATCCGAATCCAGGGCGATTCGGAATCCTCGTAGGGCAAATCGGAATTCGGGTTTGTCCTAGGAGAAACTCGAATTCCGATTTACACTGGTTTTAATCCAGTGTAAATCAGAATTCGGGTTTCTCCTAGGACAAATCAAGATATCCCGATTTATTTTCAAAAACCCAAGAGGTATGTTGTCACAATTGATGATACATTCTAGGTCAATGGTATTGATTGCAATACAATATCTCGACTTTCTGTTACTTCAAAATAAGCAGAATTTTCACTGTATACAACACACATACACGGTTCTGGAATTGGATTGTTAAAATGAGCTTCAATTCGAACATTCGCTTGTTTTAATAGTGAGAGATAATCTAATCCGTCGAACTCTGGTTCAATGTTAAAAGCATATAACGTATAACCAGAACAATAGTCATCTCTGTCAAGACCATTTCCGGTATCTTGCATGTCCTTTCCACTCTCTTGAAAAAGACTATTAAAACCAACCAATGATGTAATACCACTTGAGGAGTTAAAGTTCATCTTCATAGCATTTCCATCTACAGGAATTCCATCCACTAAAAGAGATTTTTCACTCAAATCATAATGTTTGAAATTAAATGGATTAAGTTTATAATCACCTGAAACAGCTTTACTAGACTCGAAGCCGATTACGACTTTGTTTGGTTTCAATGTATTGAATAGTTTATTAAAACTAAAACTTGTATTTCCGGTGGGAATGGAGATTAATTTCACATCTGAGTTGGTGAATGGGTATTTTGCATTAGTTGACTTCAATATCTCATTGTGTCCGTAAATCACTCCCGGATTGACTTGAACTTTATATATATTTAAGTACATTTCTTCTACCTCGATATGACAATCTAGTTTGTCAATGCCCATGAGACAAAACTGAGGTTTGGATCTGTAAAATTTGATTGTTATTCCAACAGAATTGAGGATATATCTATCAAGTGAACATAAAGGATCATAGTTGTTTCTCAATAAGTCAACAGTTTTACTCTCTTCGAAAAACTTTGATCTAGAATATAAACTAATGTTTTGTCCTTCAAGATCGGCATCATCCATGGCATTAGGTGTATCGAAAACATACATCTGTGAGGTCAACTGTGATTGTTTTGCTTCATTTCTATATTTGTATCTAACGGGTCTCGTTGATTATTTTTAAGAATCTACGGTTGGAGTGTATTCTCCACTACCTTTTCTTGTAATTTTAATGAAGATTGTAAATGTGTAAAAAAAACCAATAGGGTTTGTTGTTCGGAAAATAATTAATACTTTTATCACTATTTACAGTCATGTAAAAACTTATTATGTTATGTCGCGTTCCGGAATCCAACTGTTGTACTTCCTTCAAATTTAACTAATCATTCTATCAACCCATTGCGTTTTCGCTTGCGTATTTTCTTTTCAACGTATCAAAGAGTATTTTCATCTTTTGACAACTTTTTGTAGTTCAGATGCATAAAAGTTTCCGCGTATCAAATCATCTATAAAATCATTAATTTTATACATTGGAATGCCTTGAAGGAGAAAACGTTGACCAATTTTAAATATTTCCGATGCCCACTGTTGCTCGTACGATTTTTGAAACACTCGTGATAAATGACTGATTAGAACCATATCACCTTTTCGAAATATGAAATGTCCTTTAGTTTTTTTAGGTTCTTTTAATGAATTCTTTGACAGTTTTTGCTTTTTCAAATACATATTATATGCCCATAAATCACTTTGGTTGTTATCGTTGACATCTTTAGGCGCCGTGTATGCTAGAGATGAATGTGGTGTTGAGTTATAGCTATTCACAAAATCCTGTAGTAATTCAATGAATCGATGAGTTCTATTTTTTGTAAAGTATCGAAACAATACACGTTTTAAAGTGAGGATCACTCTTTCTGCATAATTTGCTTTCTTGGTGCTATTTAAAGCAAAATGTTGGTATATGTTTTTGTTTTTTAAAGACTTTGTTAAACCTGAAAATGTAAATTCTCCTCCTGAATCATTTCGAAGCTTTTTTGGGTAGCCACTTCAATCAAATATTGTGGTGAGTGCTTTTAATACTTCCTTTCCAGTTTTTGTTTTTAAATGTTCTACCCATAAAAATCTTGAAAATACATCAATTACAACGAGAATATAAAGAAATGATCGTTAAAACTTGAAATTGAGCTTCAATCCATCAAATATATATCAAATTGTTCAAACGGTTCTGAAACGATAACTCTAGCAGTTTTAAATTTTCTTCTAACTGGTTTCAGAAGAGTGTAATCATCTTTACTTTGTAACCATTGTCTAATTTTATATAAGCTGGGAGCATTTTCGTGGTTTTGTTTTAAAATTTCATATATTTTCCGTGGTCCTGCATATGCACCAGCACTTGATAGATTATAATACACATCCTCTATTCCTTTGTTTGCGCTTGGTGTCATAATTGGTCATCTGTTGAACCATGTCACAAAATCTAGAAATTCGTTTATCACTTTTCCAATATAGATTATACCAATTTAGCGAACGAATTTTCAGAGTATTGCATAAATAAATAATCGGGAATATTTCTACTTTTCACTTCTAATATAAAACGTTCATATACATTCTCTAAAGTCAATGTTTTAACGGCAGTCGAAATTAAAATATGTCGTGGTACATTTCTAACTATGAAATTTGCAGGTATTAATTCTAAAATAGTGTCTAATTCGTTGAAAATATAATTCATTTCAAATTCATCCATTTTAGAGATAGTCATGTGATATGTATCTTGGTCACGGTTTTTTTTTCACATACAAAATGCACAAGCGTGATCAGAAATATTCTTGATATACGTGGGCAGATGTGTGGGCTTTTATTATCTTGTCCCATTGACTTACCATTGAATTAACAACTTTTTTTATGATAGCACAAAAAATGGACTCAGTATTAGCCATTGCATACTACTTGCAATATACAGTCAAACCTGTATTAAGAGGTCACCTTTGGGACAAATAAAAAGTGACCTTTCAAGACAGGTGACCTCTTAAAAGAGGTTCAATTTATATGAAATGTTCTATGATGGGACAGGAAAAGGGTGACCTTTTAAGACAGCTGACTGCTTAATAGAGGTGACCTCTTGGGCAGGTTTGACTGTATAATTGAATATTATTTAACAAATACAAAAAAGACATTTGTGTTGCTCCCTTTCTTTCTAGTTACTAAACTCTGAAATACAATGAAACGCAAGAAATATAGCACTGTCCAATTCCACAATTCCACAATCCAATAGAAAAAAGGGGACGTCGTGGCGTGATCGTATGATAGTTGAATTTACAACTATATGTGCAACCAATGCCTATTAAAGTTGTGAGTTCGAATCCCGCCCATGGCGAGGTGTACTCGATACAACATTATATGATAAAGTTTGTCGGTGACTTGCGTTAGGTCGGTGGTTTTCTCCCGGTACACCGGTTTCCCCCACCAATAAAACTGACCGACACGATATTAGCTGAAATATTGTTTAAAGTGGCGCCAAGCACCATAAACCAAAACAACAAAAGACATTTGTGTTGCTTCCTGTCCTTCTAGTGAAGAGACTCTGAAATAGAAATAGAATGTAAAAACAAACAAAAAATACCACACTGTCGGAACATTTCCATAATCCTATAGAAAAATCCTGGAAAGAGAGCAAATCGATGCCCCTGGCACAGAAATTATGACCGCTCACTTTCCTGGCTTGGTACAGGCACTTCAATATAAAAACAGTCATGAGGTTAAGCTAGTTTTATAGGCCCAAACCCCCCTCTTAGTGAAGTGGTGTGGTCATGTAAGTGTTTTTCACATACTAGTACGAGTAAATACCAACCCTCTTATATAACTGAGAGCGAACAGCGTTATTATAGTATAGAAAACGCTATAATCTTGAACATTATAAATATTTCGTGACTCAGAAGTTGTCATATGTATAATAATAGTTCAATTAAAGTGAACCGATGAACTCTATCATTATTTAAATGTTAGATAGTATACAAGGCCATCGTATGACATGACAGTGAAACAATTGTCAACTTTAAAACCAATATCTAATAATAAATACCATCTTTCGTCATCTGGACGTAATTGACAGAATATTTTTTTCAAGAAGGTGTTTTCATATCTTCAGAAAAACGTCCCGCATCGGTGGTGTAATGGTTAATGTGTGGTAGATCGTGGGTTCGAGCCCCGATCGGATCAAACCAAAGAATGTACAATTGGTATCTGTTGCTTCTTCGCTATGCACACAGTATTAAGGAGAAAGAGCAAAGACTGGTTGGCTCTGAATCAGGATAATGTGTCAGTGTGGGCGACATTTCTATCCGCAGACTGTTGTTTCAGTGAGCTAGCACTATAAAAATCCAACTAATCGTGTTGGTCTAGTACAAAGAGGACCTCATCATCATCATCATCATCATCTCATTGAAAATCAATTTGTTCTCGCCATAATATAACTGAAAAATTGCTGAGTTGGCGTTAAACAACAATCACCCACTCTTCCGAAAAACTTTTTAATTTTGAAAGATAAGATGAGATTTTTTAAAAGGTTTAGTACTCAGAATATGGTAACATTGTAAAAAGTTTGAATACATACTGTAAGCTCGAGCGGAGTGAATGAGTTGTGAAATATAACCTCTATACACCGGAGTGATTAGTATATTACTATCAAGGTTCGGAAATGTTATACGAAATGTAAATGCAAAATTGAAGTCGTTTATTTTGTCATAAAGTCGGGTAGTAAGTTCACAATTTGTTGTCAAATTGGAGATAAATATAAAAAAAATGAGGTAGAGGAAGTTGTTTATGTTGTTTCCTTTATCTAAAGTTCTTTGGAGGTATAATTTGAATTTGAATTTTTGGTGTTTAACGCCACTTTCAGCAATATTTCAGTTATATCATGGCGACCAGTTTTAGTGGTGGAGGAAGCCGGAGTACCCGGAGAGATCCACCGATCCCGAGCAAGCAACTTGTAAACTTTATCACTTGCGGCTGTGAGTCGAGTGTACCCTTTTGTAATTTACAAAGCTGAGCGCGAACAAACGCCGTATTGATGATAGGCTTGTATGAGCTGTTAGATCCAACGACCTAACTCATTGAGAGGTATAGGAATGGAATTCAGTTAGTTTGGATTATTGATAGAATATATACATAGAAATGAGATTAAAGGCTTTAGCTTCTGCATTATTATTTTTTTTATAAGTTTTTGCATAAACTCTGTCTCATATGAGTTTAGGAAAAGATCGACAGGAAGAGTGGCACAGCTTGCTCCCATAGGGATACCGACGACTTGTTGAAAAATGTGCCCTCCGAACTCATGAAATATGTTGTCGATAAGGAACTTCAACATACTGATGACTTCATTTTCTGTGTAAGAATTTCCACTTTTATATACTTTACTGCGTTCCGTGACGGAGCCTGGCTTGGTAGGTATAGTGTAGCTGTAAAGTTATAGAGGGCACTGTTGCTCCATTCAGACGGTTGTCTATTTTGGGGATCATTTGCATTCTATTCTTTTCCAGTTTCTTGAGAGAATTTGTTTTAGCCTATTGAGTTCTTATTTTCATGATTTGATTTCAATGTTTAATAAAACGGTAGATATCGAATTTAGTGCACACGACGCGTTTCTCGAATAACCTTCATAATGTACGCTCAGAATCAAGACATGGAAAAGCCAATCATTTTAACAGTTTTTGGGAGCAAGCAAATCAAAGGGTCTAAGCAGGAGAGTCAAGATTTTCTAAGATGCCTGGGGAGGAGAACCTCAGTTTTGTTAATAATTACATTACCTAGGGACTGTAAATTTCAATGATATATATATTTAATAAATCATGTCAGTACTGAAATACTGAATCGCATTGGTGGTGTAACGGTAAGCGTTCTCGACTCGAGTCCGTAGATCGTAGGATCGAGCCCCGATCCGGTCAATACAAAGACTATAAAATTTATATTTCTTGCTACTCCGCTAAGCACATGGCATTAAGGAGAAAGAGCAAATACTGGTTCAGGGTTTTTGTTAGACCTAATAATGTTACGGACAATGGTTCTAAAAGTGGTATTTCCTATCAGTCATTCCCTATTTACTTAACTAAATATTTGTCTTAAAAGTCTTCAAAGTTTAGGTCATTTTCAAAATCTTTAGGCCATTTGCCTAGAAAATGCCCTAAACTGAAACCCTGTGACAGGTTGGCTCGGGGTCAAGATAATGTGTCCGAGTGGTGCGACAAGTCAATCCGTGAACTGTTGTTTCAATGAGCTTACACAATAAAAATCCAACTCGGCGTGTTGGTCAAGTACAATGAGGGTATCATTATTATCATCTCATAAAAATATAACATGTTCTAGCCATACTATAGCTGAAAAATTTCACAGTTGGAATTAAACCACAATCACTTATAATAATCATTAGAAAGACATGATATTTAACATAAAATGAAACAATTATGATAAAAACGTAGATATCCAAATTAGTGCGCACTACACATTTCTGGAATAACCTTCACCAGGTACGACCATAATCAGGTATGAGATATAATCAGATTGAAAAGCCAAATAATTAAAACGTAATGACGTTCCTGCAAGGTTAAGCTATAGAGAGAAGTATTGACACAAGATAATACAAAATCGCCTTGTTGTAAGTCCATTTCAAGGACAACACATAGACATTTTGATATCAGTCAATTATGGTGCTACATGTACTGTGTGTTTTATTAAGTTTGTCAGTAACTGTTGTTTCATCAACATGTTGCTTACCCAAGCAATGGGAGGCCATGGAGATCTATCTGATTGGTTCATATTATAATGGATCCACCATCACAACCAGGGTAAGAAAATGTTTTGTTTTTAAGAGGGAGGGGTGGGGGAGGGGGTATTTTGTACGGGCATAGACAATATTAGTGTAGGATCTCAAAATATAAAGCCTTAGGTGTTTGGGTTTTGTCCGGGTACTACGGTTTCCTGCATTAATAAAACTGACCGCCACGATATAACGTAAATATTGTTGAAAGTGGCGTTAAACACCATAACTCTAACATTTATGTGTATGAGGCTTAAAAACTGGGATAAAGACGAGGTTCGCGTGTCATTCCCAGTCTTGCGCCGAATGCACACAACTAGGGTAAGAAATGTTTTGGGATATATTGTACGGATATAGACAATATTAGTGTAGGGTCCCAAAATATATAGTTTATGTGTACGAGGCATACACACATGGATAAAGTCGAGGTTCACCGAGCATTTTCACAATTTTGCGCCGAATAGATACAGACGTTATATTTTAAAAACAATGCGTTAATACTGTGTTTATATTGCAGAAAAAATCACATTAATTCATCGACGTTTCTATTTTGAATTATAAAAGTATACAATTATCTCATGATTGCCCCTTTTGATATATTCTGTCAATAGAAAATTAACTGATATTCAACTATCTTTACAGAGCGCAACAGGAAAAGGTGCTATATTTCGGTCAACAGCATCGGTGATGAATGCTTTATCTAATTACATTTTGCAATGGTTGCAAATTCATTATGTTTCTTTTTATCACGTACAGTTCTGTCCCATTGAGGTGGTAATCGAGGATGTCAGTTCCGCAAGAAAACTCAGAACTTAGTACAAGGACCATCCATTGACTATTCATATGCATTTTAAAATCTACTAGTTCAATTGTACATGCCATGATAACATTTAAAACATTGATTTAGCCCCCCTTTTCAATCCTTTTGTTTAACTAAGTGGTGACATGCTTGAATTTCAGATCGACATCGAAACAAAGCACAAGTTTGCTAGAAATCTGTGATTAGAAAATTCACCCAGTGTAATTTATTTATTTATTTATTTATTTATTTATTTATTTATTTATTTATTTGCGTCAACATTAACAGTATTTCAGCCGTATCATGGCGTGTAATTTATCAAATCATTCATGTTTAATTTTAAGCCCATCAGACGACACAATGGCTTCAGACAGCCATTTTGAATTTTTTCAATCAGCACCAAAATACAGGAAGATCGTCTGCATTCAACCAATCGTCATCGGCCAGTTTATTTCTTCAATTTTAGGGGAGTGCAAATGCCTCGTTTGACAGTCTAAAGAAGAAAATAGCATACAGTTTTGAAACGTCGTCTTCAAGGGGATACTTCAGTAAAGGGTTTACGATACAAGACTATAACACAGTAAGATAGCATTAAATATTTTACGACATTGACAAGATGTGTTACACGGGAATCTTGGTTTTACACAGGAAACAGTGCATTTCAATTTTCTTTTAACGTACTCATATGCCTCATTATTTAGTGAAACATAATAGGGGATATCGTATGATGTTAGCGTCGTTTGACATTAACACGACGAGTGTCTCTAGCGGGGCAGGAATTGATAGCTCTTCCATAGCCCCCGGGTTCACCCCCGTTTGTAGGGAGGTTCGTGTAGCTCGGTCTTCATATTTCAGAGAGATATCATGTTATGGTTTATGTTGGAAAAAAACTTATAAAAGATATTTAGAAAAACATATTTGTTTGGAATATGGCGAAATACACATATTTTTGGCATAAGACACAGTCGTACGATATATTGTACAGATTGTAAAGGTGCTATTTTTTGGCTGATTACAAATTTTGCGGATTCTGCTTTACAGATTGATTTTTATGCGGGTTTTTTTATGGTACCGTTCTTCATGGTTGACCAATGTAAAAAAATCGAAATCCTGCTTAAATGACGATGTATACTCGATACAACATTATGTGATAAAGTTTGTCAGTGACTTGCCACAGGTCGGTGGTTTTCTCCGGGTACTCCGATTTTCTCCACCAATAAAAACTGACCGCCATGATGTGTATTAATTAGTAAATGCGTCAATTAGGAAGTGTCCTTGCTTACATGTTCATCATCAATCGGATTAAAATCAGATCTCTCACTTGTTCCCCTTTACTGATATCTTACAGTGTGGGCGATTTGAGGAAACCCCATTACAAGTCACACGTGAGTGACCGTATGTCATGAATATATAAATATTTGATAAATACTGTTATGACATTTTTCGACCAATCGGATTGCTCGTAGCATACACAGTAGTTTAGTAACAATTTCATATTCTCGCATTCGCCATTTTTATTGGCTCACCTGTGACCCGTAGTGGGGTTTTCCTCAAGGAGCATCAAGCTAGTTACTTATTCCTTATTCCTGATTCAATGTCGAATAAGTATTTTTATTCAATATTCGATACTGAACCAGGAATATGTAACCAGTGACTTATTCCACATTGAATAAGGGACTGAATAAGAAATAAGTAGCCAGCACTTATTCGACATCGAATCGTGAATGAGTAACCAGCAACTTATTTGATATTGAATCGTGAATGTATAACCGGTTTCTTATTCGACATTGAATAAAGAATAAGTAACCA
>MJUT01057257.1:74495-90518 GCA_002080005.1 Gigantidas platifrons
TAATATACTGAACCGCAAAAGAAACGTCGCAGTAATTAGAGGCAAAAATGATACAAAAATAAATGGCATATTTTTTTATTTAATTGAAGTATAAAATTCATTGTTATTGCACAGATTCACATCCTTTCAGTTCACTCACTGTTCATTGATAATGTTTTTCACCACTACATCACAAGACCGATCAATACAGGTCACCACTCAGTAGCGTGTGTGTCCTCCATTGGCGTTGATTACGGCCCGACATCTCCTGTACATGGAATGAATCAGACGGTTGATAAAGTTCATAGGAATCCTAGCCCACACCTGTAGAAAAGATGCCTGAAGTTCCACAGCAGTTGTAGGACTTGGACGGACGTCATTAAGTTTTCTCTGAATCTCGTCCCACAGATGTTCAATTGGGTTTAAGTCGGGACTAAGAGCGGGCCAAGGCATTACTGTAATGTTGTTCTGCTGTAGAAAGTCCCTTGTAGCTCTTGCAGAATGCGCACGTGCATTGCCATGCTGGAAAGTGTGGTTTTGGTGGCGTGCAAAATGTGGCACAACATGCGGTCGTATAACTTGATCGGTATAACGGGCTGCATTACACCATTTCCTCTACCTGGACCCAGATTTTGGAATACAACGGGCCCTAATTTCTGGTTCAAGCCGATTCCACCCCATACCATAATGCTTGGGCCTCCCCATACATTTGTTTCCATCATGCAGTTATCAGCATACCTTTCGCCCGGTCTTCTCCAGATTCGCGCCCTGCCATCTGCATTTGAAATGCAGTAACGGCTTTCGTCTGAAAAGATAACCGTTCTCCACTGCTGATGTCGCCAATTTTGACGATGGGTGGCCCACTGTAGTCGTTCACGGCGATGACGTGGTGTGAGGATAGGACCCCTAGCAGGACGACGACATCTCAGGTTACGGGACTTCAATCGGCGCCGGACTGTATCATCGCTAATTGGTCTCTGGTTAATGCCTATTGTCTGCCGAGCAGTATGAGTTGCGCAGAGGAACCGGTTATGGAGATGCTGTCTCAAGATATAGCGATCCTGACGCTCTGTTGTCACTCTGGGGCGACCACTACGTGTGCGGTCATTTGTGCTGTTTGTTGCATAGTGGCGTTCGCGTAGACGTTGGATAGTGCGTACATTGCAGTTAAATGCATTTGCAACGACTTGAGGCCGCTGTCCAGCATTCAAACGTCCAATTGCCTGTTCTCTTTGTCGTGGGTTCAGTCGTGGCATCAGTACTGCATCAAACAGATAATGATGACACAAACACTTCGTACGTCTTAAATACCCTTAATGAAGCACGGATTCAGCGTGCATATCATCATCATGAAATTTAACTTCGGAACGTGTCCCACGGGCCCAGCACAACAAAAATTAGGACGACCGATTTAATGAACGCGGTCAGCCGTAACAGAGATTTAAATGCGATTGTAGCATGATTTAAAGGTAAAATACCTGAACCAAAATGAATCAATAAATTTTGTCAAAATATTTCAAAATTTTAGTTTTCGGAGAAATACGACGTTTCTTTTGCGGTTCAGTGTACATTGTTTGCCTCAAATTGCTTGTTGTCACATTTTTTTCTTGTTTTTTTTCACTTATTCATTCCAAAGAAAAAAAATTGGTGCTGTCTTTTTTTTTTGTTAATTTTGTTTTATATTATGTATACATGTAAAGATACCATAATATGAAATCTAACATTGTGAGTAGTGGAAAAACAAGTGATCTGAAACAATGGCACCGCCCATAGCATCATCCACATGGTGGTGCAGCGATGTCACAGTCACGTGACCGGATGTATGACGTCATCGTAGTGACGTCCTACAGAACGAAGCATGCCGGTAAGTGGATTTTATATTTTAGTGCCATTCAGAGGGGGTGAGGCAAAGTCATCAAGTGCAAAAAATTAAAGTTTTAGAAAGGTAGTCAGGTAGTATATCAAATGAAAGGTCTTGACGAGTAGTTTTCGGATTTCATATTGTGGGGCCCTTCCGAGGGGGTGGGGCAAGGTTATCAAGTGCAAAACAAAATTAGAGATTTAGAAAGGTAGTCATGTAGTATATCAAATGAAATGTCTTGGCGAGTAGGTTTTTCGAATTTCATATTTTGGGGCCTTTCCAACAAGTATAACTGCCAGTTTTGTCACAGTTCCTATGTATGGCATCGTGATTTGACAAGACACATCAGAAGGAAGCATGAATCGTTATATAAGATATTTTCTAAAGATGGAGTATTGAAGAACTTCTATTCTGAAGATGATCTGGTTGCTCTTAGAACAGTCAGTTTTACCGGGTTGAATTCAGTAAATCCCGATTCTCTAAATGAAATTTCTCATATTCAGGCCTGTCAAAAAAAAAAAAATGTTTGTGGAGATACTCCTTTACTGAAATCCATTTGTAATTGTGCTTCTAAGTGTAATACACTGAGATGTTCATGTAGGAAGGCGAACTTGCAGTGTTCCACAAAATGTCATACAAACAAACGTAAATGTGAAAATAAGTAAAAAATGTCAGTTTTGTCAACATTTTGTAAAAATATTTCGTTCACTTAAAATTATACTCCTGTAAAAAAAAATTTGTCATACCAAATACTCGTTAAACCTACAAAACATTAGTACAATACAGAAATAAAATGTTAGGAGGATCCGGAATCGCACTAAGCAATATTTTCAGTAATATTCTGAATCCCACTAGAATTTTAGTACGATTCGGAATCGCCCTAGTACAAATCGGGATATCTTGATTTGTCCTAGGAGAAACCTGAATTCCGATTTACACTAGATTAAAACCAGTTTAAATCGGAATTCGGGTTTCTCCTAGGACGAACTCGAATTCCGATTTGCCCTAGGAGGATTCCGAATCGCACTGGATTCTGATTATCCCTGTAACATATACATACATTGATTATTAAATCATTTCGACAAACGATATAATCGTATCTCTTTATCAACAAATAGTATTGTTCGTTTTAAATATTTCCATTGTTGCAAGGAAAGTTGTATTCCATCCGTTGTTTCGTCTGTATGTAAATTCACTTCCTTGTTATCGCTACAAACACTAATAAATACGCGATTAGCTAAAGGAAACCTGCGATCAAAAGCACACATACTATTAGTGTTAGTATGCTCTCCAGAACGCACGATTAGCTAAAGGAAACCTGCGATCAACAGCACACATACTATTAGTGTTAGTATGCTCTCCAGAACGCACGATGCAATGTATTGTTGCCATATGTATGATTCCAGCCAAGCTAAAGGAAACCTGCGATCAACAGCACACATACTATTAGTGTTAGTATGCTCTCCAGAACGCACGATGCAATGTATTGTTGCCATATGTATGATTCCAACCAAACAGATAATTGTTGTATATCCAAGTATCATCATACCGATGCGCTTAATAATTTTCATGTGAGATTTCAAAACAAAGTCTTGATTACTATGTTCATTACTATCAGGTTCATTTGTGAGTGTCATTGTGAAATCAATATTATCACCTCCTTCCATGATAAAAGATAGAATGTATATAAAATATTCAAATCGTTTGCATTTCCTTTTAATTATATATTTTTTAATGTTTCTTGTAGAGTGGTGGTAGAAAAAAACGATACATTGAATCGTCATCATCTAGTGAGATAGCGAGACGACTGAAGGAAGGGAAACAACCGACTACAAACCTGTGGACTTATAGTGTTTGTGTGTGTGTATAGAACATTTAGTTAGTTTTTAGTTTACTTATTATATAACGGTTTTCAGATTGTTTTTTAGTATACTTGTTTGATTTTTAGTATGAATGTTTCAACTTTACAAGATTTATATATCCAATCAATTTACAATTCATGTCTGAATTGTCTATATCACTTAGATGCTAGTGATATACTGGTACAACTAACCAATCTCTACCCAGAGTTGTCGGTCATTACACTCTCTCTAATCTCTGTCAACGGCTAAAAAGTAGTCTATCTTTGTATTACACTGGTTTCCTTTTTGTAAAATATTACCAGTGTAATGATCAGCAACTATAGAAGCTATTACAACAAGGAACCAGAATAGCGCTGTATGACTGATCACCGTATAGAAAATAATCACTTATCTTCGTTTGAAAATAAACAAAGAAGCTTCTCAAATATTAGTTATATGGTATTCTTTACATATTTTACAATATATGGGGTCATTATAACTGGTTTATATCACGTTACCCTTTAATAAACGGATTTTGCCAAGATTCTTGGCATGAGCCGTTGACAGAGATTGGAGAGAGTGTAAGGACCGACAACTCTGGGTAGAGATTGACAACTAACTTCTCCAGTTTTAGAGGATATCTCTCATTTTCTTTATGATCGTTTTTGGTATGAATTTTCATTTCATATGCATGATATTTTTTTTGTTATGTGAGGAAATTTTACAGCAGAGGGCATTTGCTTCTTCACCTTTTTTTCCCCAACTTTATTAAAAATACGGGTTATCAAACTCAAAGAGAAATATTAAATTAATGTATTGTTAATTCTAAAATTCGCGATTATATTGTGTTACGACATATTTTCCCCAAAAACAACTGGTATACTTTTATGACTAATATTATTCGAGATAAACGTAAACAACGTGATATTGTAATTCAATTTTGTAATTCATAGTATGAAAAAACTGTTTTGACTATTGTTAAATCAACTTGGAATTTAAAATATGCTGAAATCAAACAAATGTTATATCGATTCCCCAAACCAATTCTATATTCAATATTTCCCACATTGTTATGGGATGTATTAATTGATGCATATTTGTAAACAATTATAGATGTTTATTTAATATGCTACATATCTATACATTCACACAAATAAATATTTTACTTCAAATTGTACTTTGTTTTATAATGCCCATGTGCTAAAGCATGAATTCCATCGTTCATTATCCATCTCTTGTCATCTGCTGCACAAAGTCCAGTCTTGTTAACTCTGTTGATGTAAAGTTTGTGTTTGTCACTTTTTATTAAATACATTTCACACATCATCCGAGATTTGTTAAATAGACAGTCATACTAGTTCTGAAATCTAAGATCAGTTTTAATGGTGCTTTTCTATATACCTTTTGCTACTAAATGTTCTTGAAACAATGGTGACATATAGCTATACACCTAATCCTAAGACCTACTACATACGCAAGAATAGGTAGGCAATTTGTCTCGTCCTTGAATGTACCTATTCTACCTTTGTTGGTTTCATCGTACAGGAGATGATTTTTGTCATAATTGGAGAGGTCATAAAGACGTTTATAATCCATCATATCTCTATACACATCTCTCGTTTTTATTTCCATTAAAAGACTGTCAGTGTCTGTTGCGCACACGGTAACGTCGTCCCCATATTTTGGTTTTATTTCGTCATAAAAGTAACTATACATCACCACGTTTGATCAATCAAGAATGACCATTCCACAATATATGGGTTTATCAAGTTTTAGTTGTACTTTTTTATGTAATACACCTATCAAATCTTCATCAATAGTGGTGAAATGTTCAAAACTGGATTTTGCAACTTCACGTTTGAAGCGCGATTCTCGATGAACCAATACAAAGTTTTTATACTTTCTCGCATTCTGTAGAAATTTTCCATATCTCGAATTGCTCATAAGCTCGAAAAAAGACTTAAGAGATTCCGATGAACAGTGTTTTCTTTTTTGTGTATTGAAATCGATGTATGTTTGCAACCAAGCTGTTTGGAAAAAAGAAAGTATTTTGTGAATTTTTGTTACTCTGAGTCCAAGTCTAATACATTCATATTTTAAATGTTATCCATTTTCTTTTCGTTGTTTTGGTCACTTTTTGTAGTTGACCTTTAGGGTTTTTTTCTGTATTCGTTGCAAAAAGTCAATATGTTTCATGTTCACGTGTAGCCTTATCTCTTGTATCCGTGTTTACTATGAAACCAAAAGGTAGCTTTTGAAATTTGTAAAGGTATTTCATCTTTCGCATATACACAGCTAATAACAGATTGAAGTATGTTGTCACAATTGATGATACATTCTAGGTCAATGGTATTCATTGCAATACAATATCTCGACTTTGTGTTACTTCAAAATAAGCAGAATTTTCACTGTATACAACACACATACACGGTTCTGGAATTGGATTGTTAAAATGAGCTTCAATTCTAACATTTGCTTGTTTTAAGAGTGTGAGATAATCTAATCCTTCGAACTCTGGTTTAATGTTAAAAGCATATAACGTATAACCAGAACAATAGTCATCTCTGTCAAGACCATTTCCGGTATCTTGCATGTTCTTTCCACTCTCTTGAAAAAGACGATTAAAACCAACCAATGATGTAATCATTCTCTATCCAGAGTTGTCGTTCCTGCTACGCTACACAACATCTCTGTCAACGCTCATTACACAAGATTTTTGTAAAATTTGGAAACAGTAAAAAAAAATCTACTTAAAATTGTTTTAATTATTGTAAATATCAATAAAGATGAAAATAAATCACTAATTTCAAATCAATTCTCTCTTAAAAATGGTTTGTGATCGTTTTTAACTTTTTTAATTTTTACCTCCGCAAAATAGTTCTCCAAGAAATGGGGGGTAAAATCATTTTTAAGAGAGAATTGATTTGAAATGAGTGATTTATTTTCGTCTTTATTGATAATTACAATAATTAAAACAATTTTAAGTGCATTTTTTTACTGTTTCTAAGTTTTACAAGAATCTTGTAAATTGAGCGTTGACAGAGATGTTGTGTAGCGTAGCAGGAACGACAACTCTGGATAGAGAATATGATGTAATACCACTTGCGGAGTTAAAGTTCATCTTCATAGCATTTCCACCCACAGGAATTCCATCCACTAAAAGAGATATTTCACTCAAATCATAATGTTTGAAATTAAATGGATTAAGTTTATAATCACCTGAAACAGCTTTACTAGATACGAAGCCGATTACGACTTTGTTTGGTCTCAATGTATTGAATAGTTGATTAAAACTAAAACTTGTATTTCCGGTGGGAATGGAGAGTAATTTCACATCTGTGTTGGTGAATGGGTATTTTGCATTAGTTGACTTCAATATCTCATTGTGTCCGTAAATCACTCCCGAATTGACTTGAACTTTACAAATATTTAAGTACATTTCTTCTACCTCGATACGACAATCTAGTTTGTCAATGCTCATGAGACAAAACTGGGGTTTGGATCTGTAAAATTTGATTGTTATTCCAACAGAATTGAGGATATATCTATCAAGTGAACATAAAGGATGATAGTTGTTTCCCAATAAGTCAACAGTTTTACTCTCTACGAAAAAACTTTGATCTAGAATATAAACCAACATTTTGTCCTTCAAGATCGGCATCATCCATGGCATTAGGTGTATCGAAAACATACATCTGTGAGGTCAACTGTGATTGTTTTGCTTCATTTCCATATTTCAATAAGGTTTGTATCATAGCTTTGTATGGATAGTTTGTAGTTGATGAAGTAATACTCTTATTGTGAACGGAAACCTCAACTTGTGAAAACAACGAATGCAAAAGTAAATTAACAGGAGTAATCCATTCTATTTTGACCTGATATATTGAATTCAATGGGTGAATCATTAGTTAACTGTGATACTGGACGAGCTTGATGAAAGGTTAACTTTTGCACAGCTGTTTGACTTCCTGGAAGTTCGAAGAGAGATAACTGACTGGGTTGAACTTCTTGAAACGATGATGAATTAATTATTGACAGGATGCTCTATTGTCCCAGAATGTCCTTCTTCTGTTTTATGTAAGATTTTGATTTGAATCCACTTTTGTTGATGTTTTTCCTTTGACATTTTTTTGACTGTTTGCTTTCTTTGGTTTGATTTTTCCTTTTATTTGTANCAATCGAATCCATGAATCCTACTGTTGATCGACCAATTGATCCACCTTTCTGCACTGTTCGTCTATTTTTGTTGTTGATGTAAGCATTATGCTCACCTCGTGCAATTTGTTCATCATACGATATCCATTTTTGCGGGTTTGGAACATACATTTTTGACACATCCATGTCTTCACCGTTTCTTGATAAGTATTTCCGAACTATATAGTCTTTTCTATTATTAACTACTCACAGTGACCCGTGACCCAGATTACGTGACGGGTTAAACTGTCGAAACATAACCTATATTATATAACATTTATTTAACTGTAAAATGCACCCCCTTTTTTCCCTTTTTTTCTTGTTTAAATCAATGATCAACTATATTCCAGAATCAAACAAATGAATAAATATAACATAGCATCTTCCCTTTACATTGTCAAGATTCTANCTGCACTGTTCGTCTATTTTTGTTGTTGATGTAAGCATTATGCTCACCTCGTGCAATTTGTTCATCATACGATATCCATTTTTGCGGGTTTGGAACATACATTTTTGACACATTCATGTCTTCACTGTTTCTTGATAAGTATTTCCGAACTATATAGTTTTTTCTATTATTAATAAAAGAAAGGACACGACTTGAAATGAAGTGTTAAACTCACAGGTTGCGCTAAAAATGTTGCTAGATCACCGTTCTCGTCTGTTAAATAAAATTCTATGTCAAACACTTCGCTTTTTATTGTAGAAATATATAATAGATTGTCAAATGTGTAATAGTCTGTGTCAGTAGATATCAAACATATTCGTCTCAGCAATGGTTGAAATATTCCATCCACCACATGTTTAGTGCATATATTACAATACAAGTAAACGTCTTTTTCGTTAAAAACATCATGTATTGGTATTTTGATATCAATCAGCGATAATAATACATTTCTCTGACGTCACACTATTGTTCGCACAGTGGATTATTTTTAAGAATCTACAGTTGATTCTTTTGTTCTTGAATATATGAACTTTAACCTTTTACAATTTTAGGCTTAAAAACGCATTTTACTTATTTTGGGACTTTCGTGTCTCGAACCACTGCCGGGCTTTTTAAAGTCTACTTTGATTTTCAAAACTTCCATCTTACCACTCGGCTAAGTTGACCATATAAATAAATTCTATAATTAGTATATTTAACTCTTGATAGTAAGCGTTGTTAAAAAAAATATCAACAATTTGCTTAAAAAAAGCTATTGATCAGTATATACAAGACACGATACAAGTATTTGAGTTCTGACATAAATTTATGTTCAGAACTGACGAGTATTCTCGCAATACAAAAACAACCAACGAACCGACCGCAACTTAACAAATCAGACAGACCACAGGTGAACATTTGGGACACTTGAAAGACCTTGAAATATCTAAATATAAACGATTATATTCACTTGAAAGGCCTTGAACTATCTAAATATAAACGAGAATCGAAAGCACGGATGCCGAAAAAATTGTGTTGTTTATTTTTTGTTAATTGTGGCTTATTTAGCTTTCTGAACATTAAAACAGTAAAAATATCAAATAAAAACACTGTTGCAGATAGAAATGTATTATGTGAGAGAATACACTCCAACTTGTAGATTCTTAAAAATAATCAACTCGACCCTCACGGGTCTCGTTGATTATTTTTAAGAATCTACAGTTGGAGTGTATTCTCCACTACCTCTCCAGTTTTCTTGTAATTTTAATGAAGATTGTAAATGTGTAAAAAAAACAATAGGGTTTGTTGTTCGGAAAATAATTAATACTTTTGGCACTATTTACAGTCATGTAAAAACTCATTATGTTATGTCGCGTTCCGGAATCCAACTGTTGTACTTATCCGGCCAACCTTCAAATTTAACTAACCATTCTATCAACCCATTGCGTTTTCGTTTGCTGATTTTCTTTTCAACGTACCAAAGAGTATTTTCATCTTTTGACAACTTTTTGTAGTTCAGATGCATAAAAGTTTCCGCGTATCAAATCATCTATAAAATCATTAATTTTATACATTGGAATGCCTTGAAAGAGAAAACGTTGACCAATTTTAAATATTTCCGATGTCCACTGTTGCTCGTACGATTTTTGAAACACTCTGATTAGAACCATATCGCCTTTTCGAAATATGAAATGTCTTTTAGTATTTTTAAGGTTCTTTTAATAAATTTTTTGACAGTTTTTGCTTTTTCAAATACATATTATATGCCCATAAATCACTTTGATTGTTATCGTTGACATCTTTAGGCGCCGTGTATGCTAGAGATGAATGTGGTGTTGAGTTATAGCTATCCACAAAATCCTGTAGTTTGTCAATGAATCGATGAGTTCTATTTTTTGTAAAGTATCGAAACAATACACGTTTTAAAGTGAGGATCACTCTTTCTGCATAGTTTGCTTTCATGGTGCTATTTAAAGCAAAATGTTGGTACATGTATATGTTTTTGTTCTTTAAAAACGTTGTTAAACCTGAAAATGTAAATTCTCCTCCTGAATCATTTCGAAGCTTTTTTGGGTAGCCACTTCGATCAAATATTGCGGTGAGTGCTTTTAATACTTCCTTTCCAGTTTTTGTTTTTAAATGTTCTACCCATAAAAATATTGAAAATACATCAATTACAACGAGAATATAAAGAAAATGATCGTTAAAACTTGAAATTGAGCTTAAATCCATCAAATATATATCAAATTGTTCAAACGGTTTTTAAACGATAACTGTAGCAGTTTTAAATTGTCTTCTAACTTGTTTCAGAAGACTGTAATCATCTTTACTTTGTAACCATTGTCTAATTTTATATAAGCTGGGAGCATTTTCGTGGTTTTGTTTTAAAATTTCATATATTTTCCGTGGTCCTGCATATGCACCAGCACTTGATAGATTATAATACACATCCTCTATTGCTTTGTTAAAGTTTGGTGTCATAAATGATCATCCGTTGAACCATTTCACAAATTTTTGAAATTCGTTTATCACTTTTCCAATACAGATTATACCAATTTAACGAACGAATTTTCAAAGAGTATTGCATAAATAAATAATCGGGAATATTTCTACTTTTCACTTCTAATATAAAACGTTCATATACATTATCTAAAGTCAATGTTTTAACGGCAGTCGAAATTAAAATATGTCGTGGTACATTTCGAACTATGAAATTTGCAGGTATTAATTCTAAAATAGTGTCTAATTCGTTGAAAATATAATTCATTTCAAATTCATCCATTTTAGAGATAGTCATGTGATATGTATCTTGGTCACGTTTAAAAAAACAAAAAACAAAAAACAAAATGCACAAACGTGATCAAAAATATTCTTGATATACGTGGGCAAATGTGTGGGCTTTTATTATCTTGTCCCATTGATTTACCATTGAATTAACGACTTTTTTATGATAGCACAAAAATGGACTCGGTATTAGCCATTGTATACTACTTATAATATACAATCAAACCTGTATTAAGAGGTCACCTTTGGGACAAATAAAAAGTGACCTTTCAAGACAGGTGACCTCTTAAAAGAGGTTCAATTTATATGAAATGTTCTATGATGGGACAGGAAAAGGGTGACCTTTTAAGACAGCTGACTGCTTAACAGAGGTGACCTCTTAGGCAGGTTTGACTGTCTAATTGAATATTATTTAACAAATACAAAAAAGACATTTGTGTTGCTCCCTTTCTTTCTAGTTACTAAACTCTGAAATACAATGAAACACAAGAAATACAGCACTGTCCAATTCCACAATTCCACAATCCAATAGAAAAAAGGGGACGTCGTGGCGTGATCGTATGATAGTTGAATTTACAACTATATGTGCAATCAATGCCTATTAAAGTTGTGAGTTCGAATCCCGCCCATGGCGAGGTGTACTCGATACAACATTATATGATAAAGTTTGTCGGTGACTTGCGTTAGGTCGGTGGTTTTCTCCCGGTACACCAATAAAACTGACCGACACGATACAGCTGAAATATTGTTTAAAGTGGCGCTAAGCACCATAAACCAAAACAACAAAAGACATTTGTGTTGCTTCCTGTCCTTCTAGTGAAGAGACTCTGAAATAGAAATAGAATGTAAAAACAAACAAAAATACCACACTGTCGGAACATTTCCATAATCCTATAGAAAAATCGTGGAAAGAGAGCAAATCGATGCCCCTGGCACATAAATTATGACCGCTCACTTTCCTGGCTTGGTACAGGCACTTCAATATAAAAACAGTCACGAGGTTAAGCTAGTTTTATAGGCCCAAACCCCCCTCTTAGTGAAGTGGTGTGGTCATGTAAGTGTTTTTCACATACTAGTACGAGTAAATACCAACCCTTTTATATAACTCAGAACGAACAGCGTTAGTATAGTATAGAAAACGCTATAATCTTGAACATTATAAATATTTCGTGACTCAGAAGTTGTCATATGTATAATAATAGTTCAATTAAAGTGAACCGATGAACTCTATCATTATTTAAATNTTAGATAGTATACAAGGCCATCGTATGACATGGCAGTGAAACAATTGTCAACTTTAGAACCAATATCTAATTATAAATATTATCTTTCGTCATCTGGACGTAATTGACAGAATATTTTTTTCAAGAAGGTGTTTTCATATCTTCAGAAAAACGTCCCGCATCGGTGGTGTAATGGTTAATGTGTGGTAGATCGTGGGTTCGAGCCCCGATCGGATCAAACCAAAGAATGTACAATTGGTATCTGTTGCTTCTTCGCTATGCACGCAGTATTAAGGAGAAAGATCAATGACTTGTTGGCTCTGAATCAGGATAATGTGTCAGTGTGGGCGACATTTCTATCCGCAGACTGTTGTTTCAGTGAGCTAGCACTATAAAAATCCAACTAATCGTGTTGGTCTAGTACAAAGAGGACCTCATCATCATCATCATCATCTCATTAAAAATTAATTTGTTCTCGCCATAATATAGCTGAAAAATTGCTGAGTTGGCGTTAAACAACAATCACCCACTCTTCCGAAAAACTTTTTAATTTTGAAAGATAAGATGAGATTTTTTAAAAGGTTTAGTACTCAGAATATGGTAACATTGTAAAAAGTTTGAATACATACTGTAAGCTCGAGCGGAGTGAATGAGTTGTGAAATATAACCTCTATACACCGGAGTGATTAGCATATTACTATCAAGGTGTGGAAATGCTATACGAAATGTAAATGTAAAATTGAAGTCGTTTATTTTGTCATAAAGTCAGGTAGTAAGTTCACAATTTGTTGTCAAATTCGAGATAAATATTTAAAAATGAGTTAGAGGAAGTTGTTTATGTTGTTTCCTTTATCTAAAGTTCTTTGGAGGTATAATTTGAATTTGACTTTTTGGTGTTTAACGCCACTTTCAGCAATATTTCAGCTATATCATGGCGACCAGGAGTACCCGGAGAGAACCACCGACCCTGGGCAAGCAACTGGTAAACTTTATCACTTGCGGCTGCGAGTCGAGTGCACCCTTTTTTGTAATTTACAAAGCTGGGCACGAACCCACGCCGTATTGGTGATATGCTTGTATGAGCTGTTAGATCCAACGACCTAACTCATTGAGCCACCCGTGTCCCTCTTTGGAGGTATAGTAATGGAATTCAGGTAGCAAAGTATGGATTATTGACAGAATATATACATAAAAATGAGATTAAAGGCTTTAGAATTTGGCACGCTTGCATAGTCGGAGGGCGAAATTGACAAATTAGAAAATAGAAAAAATGAAGAAACTCACAAAATTGACGGTATGGGTCTTCAATGTTTGAAGAGGAGCGAGAGCTAAAATGGCGAGATGATAGCTGCACTACATTTGCTCGAGGCCGAATAATATAAATGCATCACTACTCGAGGCTTACTGTCGTTGAAGTACGAAACAAAAAAAAACAAGATGAACTGTGAGCTAATTCCCACTTATGATACCCCGGCATATATGTTCAATGTGTATAAAAACCAACTGAGTCGACAAACAGGAAGTAGGAATCTGAAGGGTCCAAAAACGCTTCCCACAATATGGCATAAATATGAAGCTTACAAATACCCACTCCGGTGGAGCGGGGGTATAAAAACACAAAACATAATATTGTACATGCATGCATCAAATATCTTTTTAGGGAGATACCAATAGACCTTTTGCACATTCACATTTACTTCTAAAATTATACGTTTTTATACTTTTTATACGAGTTATTTCCCTTACGAGGGGCAAAATGATACCGGATCTAGTCAGGCCCCGGCGCCACAAAACTTGAGAATTTACTTAAGTCTGAGAATATTCTCAAATAAGGAACTCAGCCAATCAAATTTGAGTATTTCCTTATTTGAGAATATTCTCAGACTTAAAGTAATATGAAATGCCAAAATCGTTATTTTCAGTTTTCTAAAAATTTCTGATTTATATAAAGATTAAATATATAAAGAACGTAAACTTTTTGAGAGCTACGATGTATAATTCAGGGGAAAACATCATTTTATTCTGTCTTCGATAATTCTTGCTACCCCGACAATAATGCAAATCATGAAATGTTATTGACCTCAGATTTGAACTCATTCGGTAGAGATTGTGCGCATGCTCCGTCATAGTGTTGATGAAGAAAATGTCGGAGGCAAAGAAATTGAAGCCAGGTCCGAAGCGTAAATTGAGCGATTCAGAAAAAAAAACAAAAAAGCAGCGAATGCTAAGTTAAGCAAAAACGGAATATATATTGGAGATGAATATGATCGTTGGATTGAAATAAAGACCGCTCTTCGTCTGGAAACGAACTCTGAAGTGGCCAAGATTCTTCTTGACAGGTAACATCATTTTCGTTTCGATTTACATTCCATTATTTTCCATTCAGACCACGATTAAAAATAATTTTCCCTTAGGCGAGAAATGCAAGAAATTTAACTTCTTTCAAAACCAGAATGATACATGTGCTCATCTCAGCATCCATTGTTGTTTACGTTGGTGATGAAATTTCATGATCGGCAATCATCGGAACGCCCCCCCCCACGGTGCATCCGAAAGTTAATTAGCCGCCATCGTCTTGAAAAACACGTTCGAGATGGAATGATTTTCTGTTCTCAATCACAGATGATCGCGATTTTCGTCCTCAAACATGCACGAATGGTTTAATTTTTAGGGAATGTAAACATATCAAGAATATTTTTGAAGATGTTTATTTCACCAAAAACTCGTTTCATATTACTTCAAGTAAATTGTCAAGTTTTGTGGCGCCGGGGCCAGGGCAAGTGAACGTAAAACGAATTTTAATATAATATTCCCATAATTTGTAGATTTTTGAACTTATCAGAAAAAAATCAGAGGATAAGTTTATACCAAATAGAAAATTCATAAGTTGTTACAATATTAAAAATTTGAACAGATTATGGGAAAAAGTACAATATGTATATGTTATTTTCATTGACATTTCCATGAAAGGGAATCCTTTGTACGCATTAAAGGGAATTAACTCCTGTATGATTTTAGAATCAAAGTGGGATTTGCAAATGATATATTCTCCAATGACCTTTACCTTACGCTGTGAGGTATGACATTTATTGAATTTGAATAGGAAAAGTTTAAACATTTTCTAGTTTTGTAATATTAGAAGAAAATATAAAATATCCCCAACGTCTAAGGGGCTAATATAAAGTCATTGTCTAAGAGAAAATATAATTCGTTGTTTAAATTATTCAACATATTGAAAATAATATCTGTCTTAAAATCAAAAATTTGAATTAAAAAATAGGCAAAAAAAACCTAAATATCAAGTTACTTCGAATTCCTTGCAATAAGCAACAAATAAATATAAGAATAAGTATTTTTAAATAACAAACCGACCAAAACCTAAATTTATCAGTTAAAAATCAATTGGAGATTTATTGACGAGAATTTAATGTGGTTTTGCGTGTTTTTTTTTTAAATACGTTAAATTGTTAACTGATCCATTTAGAATCAAATATCACATACACATTCTTAGAGTTCTCAATTCTGTATTTGTGTGCGTTAGATGTGTCGATTTTGTTTCTTTCTACGATTTTTAAATACGATTTCTGAACTGTTCCGACAGTGTGGTATTTTATCATTCTCTATCGAGAGTTGTCGTTCCTGCTACGCTACACAACATCTCTGTCAACGTTCAATTTACAAGATTCTTGTAAAACTTAGAAACAGTAAAAAAAA
>MJUT01057257.1:95706-110514 GCA_002080005.1 Gigantidas platifrons
CAAATCCCCATTTACTGCAGGATATTGCACAAGAACGATAACTGTTATTACCAATATAATGCTAAAAACACCCATGTCAAACAACCTGAAATAAAAATCCCCACAGTATTTTGATGATATAGAAAGTGAACAGTCAAATTTAGTTGAACCATTGTTCGATCACGACACATGTTTTTTTGTAAGTGCGTGAGTGAATGTCAGCCATATCATGGCGAGAACAAGTTGCATGTCTGCTTTGTACTAGGCCAACGCACTCAGTTTGCTTAACATGTCTTGCTCACTAAAACTACAGTCGGCTGGTAGACATGTCGTTCCACTTGGACACATTATCCTGTTTCCGATCCAAACAGTCTTTGCTCTGGATCTTATTAATTAATGACACGTGCTTAGCGGAGAAGCTGAAAATGACCCATCACGATTTACCGCAGTCGATGCGAGAACACTGAGCATTATACCACCGATCCAATTATATAATCTTGTTCGTCTGTTCAATGATTGAGTGAAAGAATGATTGTTGTTTAACGCCAATTCAGCAATTTTTCATCTATTTCGTGGCGTGAACAAATTTTATATATTTAGAAACCTACTAAACACTAAGAAATTAAAGATACTTTGTCTATATAACAATAGTGTTATATGCACAAAAAAAAAGGAACATTAAAATGATAAATATATATATTTAGTGCGTATGTTATTTTCAGTTGACAATTATATTTATCCAAAACAGAAATATGTATGTCGGTATTAGATGACAATGGATTTTCGGACAGGCACAAAAATGCGGCGGAGTTTAGTATTTTGTTTTCCGTTTTAATTTGACATCGTGATAAAATAGCAATGATGTTGAATATATTTCTAATGCAAACATAATATTTGAAAAGTGTACCAATATCATGAAAAAACAATTTCTTATGTTCCATAAATTTTCATTTATAAATATTGTCAATTTAAAAAACAGACTTACATGAAAGGGTTATCACTTTAAATGATCCCTTTATCTCCACAATGTGTAAGATGACCTGTTTAAATGATATGTGTATAGTCTTTTTGAAGAAAAAAATATATAATAAAAAATATTTAAATAATTTAAAATGCATAAAAACGGAGTTGTTAAAACACGTTTTCATATATGTATTTGTACTTTAATATATTAGCGTACCCATCAATTTATTAAATATGTAAATTATATTTAAACCGTGAACATTTTAGATGCGTAGTTTATAACGTAACGAGAGAAAGTGTATGATATTTAAAACGCAGTATATTGTCAATCATCTAAAAGTTGTGTACAATTCTGATTACAAAATAAACACGGAAGATATAGTCGGATATATAGATTCTCCTTCAGTTGCCCGTGGGTTACGATATTTCTCCACTCAAGAGAGTTAAATTTAAAATTTTAACCACAAGCCGTCAGTCGAGTGGTTAAATTTTCAAATTTAACTCTCGAGAGTGGAGAAATATCGTAACAAACATGGGCAACTAAAGGATAATTTGTTTCTCCCATTATTTAACACGAACTTTATTTCAAAAGCCGTCAAACGAGTCAAATGCGGGGAAAGGCACGAGACATTTTAATCCTCCAGAGGATTACATATTTTTCCACCACTGGTTCAGTTGAGTTAAAACGTCGTAATAATGGGAGAAATATATATACACACTCCCTGAGATAAAAAAGTAATAAAATGAGTGATTGTTGTTTAAAGCCAAATGAGCATTTTTTCAGTTATATCATGATAGATTGATTGATAGAATAATTGATTGGCGTTTAACGCCAATGTCAGCAGTATTTCAGCTATATCGTGGCGTGGCTATAACATGACGAGAACCAGTTATATTCAATGAGATGATAATGTTGTCCGCTTTTTACTAGACCAACAGGCTCAGTTAGATTTGTATAATATTACCTCACTGACGCAACAGTCCGCGGTGGATATGTCGCTTCACTCGGACACATAGCTCTGATTCCGAGTCATACAGGTTTTGCTCTTTTTCCTTATTTCTGAGTGCTTAGAGAAGAAACAACAAGACGAGTTTGAAGATACCAAAGGGGTAATCAGAAACCGTATATCGAAGGACAGACAACACAATGGCCAAAAGAAAAAGTACAAAAGGACAAACAACGATCGACAAAACATACACATAAAACTAAAGATCGAGTAACACCAGCCCCACTATTACCAATTATATATTTTTCGTTTGATCCGACCGAGGATTCGAACTCACGGTTTGAGGTAAGCACACTAACCATTATACACGGCGCACGATGAAACTACACTGAAAATATGATAGATATTGATCTCAAATATATTCAAGAATGGTAAAACAGATGACCTATAAAATTTAACTGATGTTATGATTTTCAGTGCCATCCTCCTTTACATTGTCAGTATAACAAATTGATTCAATGGAGGTAATGTTCTAATAATTACATTAATTCCGTTTTTCATTGAAATGTTACAATATGATTGGTTATGAAGTGGTCACATGATTATAAAAGAGATGTTTCATATACCAATGAAACTCAAACCCAAACTTGCACGTGCCTCCATGACGACGTCAGATGTAAACAATCAATGGCGTAGTAATTTCAAACAGCAAATAATCTAACACAAATAAAATTCACAACGAAAAATTCAACTATATTAAATTTCGGTGTGATCTAAATATAATTATAAGAATTGAATGCATTCTTTTGAAGTTTCATTGGGGTATGAAAGCGTTGATCGAAGCACATTTTCAACACGAAGCGCTACCGCGCTTCATTAGCGCTTCATTGAAAATGTACTTCGGTCAACGCTTTCATACCCTAATGAAACTTCAAAAGAATGCATTCAATTCTTAAATGGTTACATCGGAAATTTGTTTGTAAAAAAGTGGAACACAAACATCCACTACAATGGTCTACCAAGTCATGATGTCAACCAAAACATATTTGAGATGCTACGCGACTTAAGATTGGGTAGCTAAATAGTGCAATTTTCTGTTCAAGATTTTAATAAGTCGAAGTAAATTGTGACAATAAACACAAAAACTCAATATTTGTACCCAATTTGTTGAATTGACCTGCACTTTCTTGGGGAAATCACTGGCCCTCATGGTACGGAATTAACCCCTTTTCCCCGTTTATAAGTTTTCTGTTTGCATATTTAAAAATTCATTTATTATTTCATCTCTCTTTCCTTAATCTTACTTGTTCGTGTCCATATTCATACTAGTTTAAGTTAACATCAACTTACATGTGTCGATCTTATATATACTTGGATAATAAAGTATATATAGGGTCGACATCAATCTAATTAAAATTAGATCTCTCACATTGCTTTTGTTTATTTATATTTCGTGCGTGTGAGATCTAACGCAAGCCTGTAGACATCGCATTCTGGTGATCTAGGGTCAAACAAAATATTGTCGTGAACCACGGCCCACCCAATAGAAGGTGAAAAAGTAAGGGGTACTTGCTATATGAGACAAAATCACGACCAATGGCTCCTCGCGAGCAGTTGGAAAAATAAAGGGTATTTGTTCCATACAAAAACGAGACACGGTTACGGTCGTATATTTGTGGACTCATATTTCCATAAAATAATTATACAACTACAAGTCATATTATTAATTATTGCACTCTTACAGTCAGTTAGAAATAGTACAAAATAAAATATGTAGCACACTTCAACTACATTCATGAAAAACAACATTGTTACAACTAAAAGGCAGGTGCTTGCTTTTCTTGGAAGACTTGTTTAAAAATAGTTGGAATTTCCAATCTATTTTTAGATCTATTTATAGAACGACCGATCCAGAGTCGGTTCTCAGCTATTAAAGGGTCTATCTCATAAATAAAGATATGCCTCGACTCCTGATAGTGTCTAGAATATTAATATAATAGTTTGGTTACAATATATGATCCGTAGAAACCAATATTTGAGGAAATCGTTCAGGTCAGAAAACCGGAAACATAGGTTTTCGCGCATGTGACGTCGAGGTGTTGTTGTTGTGAGGTTGTCAAGGGGAACGTCACAATGCAGTTGCACGAGACTGGAGCTATATAAACGGGCGCTCCGGCTGAAAACAGTCAGTTGGTGGGTCCCAAACAGAAGGGTACATAAACAACTCAAAAGAACTACTAAGTTTAGAACGAGAGTAGTTTGATTAGGTGACAAGGAAGGTTATTTATAAAATAATCTTTATAACCGGAACAAAACCAATCTACAAAGGGAGTCCGTACGGGATTCTATTAAAATAAAAAGTAGAAAGTAAAGAGTAACTGGCTTAGATAAAGGCTAGAGCAGTTGGTAAATAAAGTGACACAGATAAATTATTTGGGAATTTTATAGTCACTAAGACATGGTTGAATCCACGGGTATAAGGAATTCTTGATAGGAATTCGTTATTAATTCTCTTTTACAAATAATTTTATTGTTCGAAATAACTTGTAACTTGTTTTACGGATAAAGATAATTTTCGAAATAATTTTATGAATTTAATTGCTAAGGATAAAAGATAATCAGAAAGTAATGTAAATTATTTCAAATAATAGTTTCTAATTCAGTTTTGTTTGCTAACTTTAATATTTAAAAAAGAATGGTTATTTCAGCGTCATGCATCTGAAGGCATATAAGGAGCCTGGGATGCGTCAATTATAGAATTGACTTCAAGAATTCAAGTTAGATACAATAATCTAAGGTTCCTGAGGTTTAGATCGTATCTTGGTGCAGTTGTTTACATATTTAGGTACAAGTTACGACGGTACTTGTACAATACGGATCTGGGGATTGAGTCTGTATAGCAGACTAGGTAAAGAGAATACAAACAATCTGCTCGGAGAATACTTAACCTGGGTCAATAGAATACTTGGGTAATAAAAAGAAAATCGAACTGTCAGATTATAGAAGATAATTTGAAGTTTATATCCAGAACATCCTGTGTGAAAAGAAGGAAAAGAACGCTACCAATAACATAAACATTAATGAGACATTGTTCTTTTGTGAAATCATTGATTCATATAATCTATGTACAATAAATTGATGATATTTTTTATTTCAAACTTTTCTCATGTATACTAAAAAATAGTCACCAAAGGGCAGAGACTTGACGATCCCGATAAAAGTAACGCCGGTATTTATGTAGTATTATCTTGATAGTGGAGGAATAGTAACAGGTTTCTCGAAGTCTAGACCTTCCCTGTGTACTGGTATAACTATAGCTGGTTAAAATTATACAGTTACGATCCTACTAGTACATTGACCCCTATGTTATAGCGTTGTTCTTCAGAGTGGTATTCACGTTACACTTGGGCGCAACATTATAACAATTTCAATCAAATATAGATCTCGACTGACTGAGTGTAAACGTTGATGTGCTAAACAGTAGTTATAGATAGGAAGAAAAGACAAACAAATACACACACAGCGTCGGCGTTGCAATATTGTCCATTCAAATGATCGCTTACGAGATCTTGAATGTGGATTTATGCAAGGGACGTAACTCTTGGTGCTAATGAATTATGTAAGAATCAATTCGGAATTCTTCTAATGTTATCTATATCGACTATGTCGGAGCCCGATTGTTCCGACAACTGTTTACATTTCCGGAGACAAGAAGACGTCTTCAGGTGAAAATTCATAATTTACGACACAAATCAATGGCATCATGCCCTCTCACGCCTAGGCGTATTTATTACAAATCAAATATATGTGTGCTTATTATGTGTGATATCAGAAAACCATTTTGATTGGCTGTTCTGAGGGTCGTTACCTTTATTTGCATCTCATTACATATGCGTGACCCTAGATCACCAGAATGCAATGTCTACAGGCTTAGGTCAGATTTCCCACGCGCGAAATATAAATAAACAAGAGCAAATGAGAGATATAATTTTAATTGGATTGGGTCGACATGTAAGTTGCTGTCAACATAAAATTGTACGAAATAATAAAGAAATTTTTATTGAAAATAAATATGCAAACGGAAAGTTAAAAAGGGAGTGGTAACTCCGTGCCACGAGCGCCTGTGTGGGAAAGGGATACCTGTTACGTTGCGGCTACACAACATGTATTCACCTTTTTTTTTTTTTCAAGAGAGGCGTAAATGTTCTATAATGTAGAGACCGTCCATTTATATTTGATGTCTTCTTTTTAATTATGTCGCCAAGATTTATAGAAAAAAATACCTATACCTGAAAGATGCAAAACATTAATATTCCGATCCTGCACTTTTCAATAGGAAATAGGGGCCCGGGTGGCTCAATGAGTTAGGTCGCTGGATCTAACAACTCATACAAGCCTATCACCAATACGGCGTGGGTTCGCGCCCAGCTTTGTAAATTACAAAAAAGGGTGCACTCGACTCGCAGCGCAAGTGATAAAGTTTACCAGTTGCTTGCCCATGGTCGGTGGTTCTCTCCGGGTACTCCGGCTTCCTCCACCACTAAAACTGGTCGCCATGATATAGCTGAAATATTGTTGAAAGTGGCGTTAAACACCAAAAATCAAATCAAATCATCATCAATAGGAAATATTGGTAAAATNATTTTGATTGGCTGTTCTGAGGGTCGTTACCTTTATTTGCATCTCATTACATATGCGTGACCCTAGGTCACCAGAATGCAATGTCTACAGGCTTACGTCAGATATTCCACGCGCGAAATATAAATAAACAAGAGCAAAGTGAGAGATCTAATTTTAATTAGATTGGGTCGACATGTAAGTTGCTGTCAACATAAAATTGTACGAAATAATAAAGAAATTTTTATTGAAAATAAATATGCAAACGGAAAGTTAAAAAGGGAGTGGTAACTCCGTGCCACGAGCGCCTGTGTGGGAAAGGGATACCTGTTACGTTGCGGCTACACAACATGTATTCACTGGCGATTTTTTTCTTCAAGAGAGTGGTAAATGTTCTATAATGTAGAGACCGTCCATTTATATTTTATGTTTTTTTTTTAATTTATGTCGCCAAGATTTATAGAAAAAAATACCTAGACCTGAAAGATGCAAAACATTAATATTCCGATCCTGCACTTTTCAATAGGAAATATTGGTAAAATTTGAAGAATAATTACTGCTTCTTGATGTCTAGAAAAGAAATAATATGATTTTGATGTTTTGGTTAAAAAAGTTAAAAGATTTGCCCCTTACTGTTACCTCAAACATCACAATACACACAGGAAGTAAGTTATTGTTTTCAACTATTATTACTATAGGTTTTCGGGCGTAAACAGGTAAATGGTTTTTCTTCTTCATATAGTTCATAATGGGGATCATATAGGTATTTCTACACAGGACAGGTAGTAAGTTATTGTTTTCAACTATAGGTTTTCGGGCGTAAACAGGTAAATGGTTTTTCTTCTTCATATAGTTCATAATGGTATTTCTACATGTTTACATAAATAATTAAGGGACCGTCGTGTCTGTGATCGTATGGTAGTTGGATTTACAACTCCCTATGCAATCATAGCCTATCACAACTGATGTTGTGTGTTCGAATCTCGATCAGGGCGAGGTGTACAACATTATGTGATAAAGTTTGTCTGACTTGGGACATGTCGGCGTTTTTCTGCGGGTACTCTGGTTTCCTCCACCAATAAATCTGACCGCCGCGATATAACTGAAATATTGTTGAAAGTGGCGTTAAACACTATCAAGCTAACAAACAAACAAACAAAAATAATTACAGAACGGGGCGCTTTTATATTTCCTGGTAGATATATCTTAAAATAGATTAATTATGGAGTATGTCAAAGCATGATTGTGGTCAAAGAACGACATGTCAGATAAAATTCATTGATTTGAAAACATACATGAAAAATTAAAGGTCCAAATCAACGCTTTAAAATGTATTTACTTATTTCGTTGATGTATATTTTATCTATGTATAAAGCGTTTATGTTTACATCGACTAAGAAAAGCACATTTCAATTTTGATGCTTTATAATAAAGGGGAGATTACTCTTGTTTTATTTAATGAATTTTATCATTAAAATTCTAGGTAACATTTAGTCATTATGCAGAGGCGAGCCTTTTTTAAGTACGTTTATAGTTCAAGATGCAAGTTCGAAGAAGGTCGAGAAGAAGTGGCACAGATTGGGATGAACATACACACCATTGTACAAACACTTTTACGTGAACTTGGTGAAACTAATCCTGTATTTAGAATATCAAAAATTATTCCAACAGGCAGTTTCTACGAAAATACAAAAGTTGGATCCCCCGACGAGTTTGATTTCATGGTCGTATTGGAAAATCTTTCTCAAACAGGGAGCATAGAGTTAAAACAAGGTTGTACCCCTTGGTATCCAAAAGTAAAGATTTTAAAGAATACATCCTTATATAAAAAGTATATACCTTCATTGAATTTCGACAATACGCCAGATGAATACCTTGGAGAACCTTGCAAACTTGTGTATGATTTTTGGAAAGAGTTATCGTCCCAGATAAGTAGAAAACCCTTATCTGTCAAAACATCGTTTGGAACAATTAGCACAGTTCCGAATACAGCGCAAAAATTGCAGTTCGAATATATTAAATCCCCCAATGTGCCTGTCCCAGCAGATACACTATGTGCAGGTCTTATTCATTTGAAAACGACTTTAATAGGGGTCGATTTAATGCTAGCGATAGAGCATCCGGATATTTCTAGTGTCTTCTCAACTTCCGGATTTCCACACGATTTCAGTCCGAATTTAAAACAAAACGGGTGTCACATAATTGCAAAATCCTGTCATGACCAAGGTCATTTTCCTGACCCACCTTGCTGGTTTATAAGCTTTGCTGCTTACGAATTGGAAACCATGAAAGCTATGGACGAAAAGCATAAGACAGCTTACAAAATTCTTAAATGCTTACTTATTGGAGAAATCAACTATCCTGGAAAATGTATGAATTTATCGTCATACATGTTGAAAACCGCCTTGATGTTTCACGTTCATGGAGAAAATAAATGCATAAACCCACGACACTATTCAAGTTGCATTGATGATATTTTAGGTTATTTGAAAAAAGGATTTTACAACATAGATATGCCATGTTTCTTTGCAAGGGATCAAAATACTTGGGGTTATCTTCTCGAAGTTCCATGTTTTAATTGGCAGTTTGATCTCAGTGATGACGGAAAGAAATTCGGAGAAGGCGAATTGCATGCGTTATTGTGGTTAAGACTATGGTACACAGCAATTGATACTACGGAAACTTTAATAACAGAAGAGTCGTGTGTCGGTCAAGACAAATGGCTGGCGATAGTTGACAAATTTGATCATTTTAAAGCTTCCATTCGTTTTTTACTACAACAGTATTACACTTCTAGCACAGTCTCTAAAGGTCAGTTGAAAAGAAGAGCGATGAAGTTTAATCATTTGAATGAGATTGTCAATGAACAATATAAAGGCTATGTCAAGAAATTGCATGAAGAGTACAACAGTAGTATGGAATGGCTAATACGGAGTCCATTTTTTGAACTATCATAAAAAAAGTCGTTAATTCAATGTTAAGTCAATGGGACAAGATAATAAAAGCCCACATATCTGCCCACGTATATCAAGAATATTTCTGATCACATTTGTGCATTTTGTATGAAAAAAAACGTGACCAAGATACATATCACGTGACTATCTCTAAAATGGATGAATTTGAAATGAATTATATTTTCAACGAATTAGACACTATTTTAGAATTAATACATACAAATTTCATCTTCTGAAACCAGTTAGAAGAAAATTTAAAACCGCTCGACATAATCACATAACTATCTGGTGTTATTGCAGTAAATTTACTCAAATGTTGGGGTTTTTTTTAATCAAATATCAGATTATTTTTAATAAATTTATATTGTAAAAAACAATTTTCTGATTCAAATGTAAAATAATGGGGAAAAAAACGGAAGCATGCGGAGGATAAGATTCGAACTTATGTATAATTTTCTCAAGTCAACGCTTTAACTGACTGAGCTATTGATAATTTAGAGTGTGATATTTATCACTTTTATATCTATTAAAATTTTGTAGCAACACTCTACTATTTACATTAATTTTTACATTAAATCTTTTTTTATTCAAAGTTTTAACAAATACCAGATTGTTTTCGATAAATTCTTACTGTAAAAAACAATATAAAAAACAAAAAGTCAAAAGTCAAAAGCATTCGGATATTGCATATTTTCCATCCTTTGTTTAGATAATTTCATATCTAAAAATGTTCTCCATTTGAAATCTTGTGTCATTGATCTTCTTAAGTGAATCAAATAAATAATATTTCTCAATTTTCCCCCCATCTTTTATATGATATGATTCTGTCAAATCAAGTTTTTTTTTGTTGGTTTTACGTTCTGTTAATTTGATATGACTACATTTATGCTTGTGACAGATCCAGTTCTTTACAACAACACATATTTTGGTATATTATTATGAATGGAAATAATTAACAGATAGTAAAAACAGATTATAGCTTCTGGATATTATAAGATTACTTGTATCAGATAATTGTTTCAAATTAGTATGTCATTTGTCATTTTGTTGATGTTTTTTTTTATTAATTTTTTTAGCTCACCTGACCCAAAGGGTCATGTGAGGTATTGTCATCACTTAGCGTCCGTCGTCGTCCGTCGTTAGCTTTTCACATTTCAATCTTCTCCTCAGTAAACACTGAGCCAAATGGAACCAAACTTGACAGGAATGTGCATCAGGAGGTCCTCTATAAAAGTTATGTTTTTTGTTTCGATCAAGAATTCAACATGGCGGCCAGGGCCAATAATGTGTTTTGATTGGCTCAATTTTCAAAGATCTTCTTGTCAGAAACTACACAGCCAATGGAATTGTTTTATGGTGTGAAGGATCCTTGGGTGGTCCTCTACCAAAATTATTAATAAATTATAATAATAATAAACTATTTAAATTAAGTTTTTAGTGCAGATCCAAAATCCAAGATGGCCGCCACAGCAGGATGAAGTTTAACATTGGACCCTATGGTAAATACCTTCAAAGATCTTCTTCTCAGAAGCCACAATGTCAGTAAAAATGATCTCTTGCAGAAATGTTCCTTGGATGGTCCTCTACCAAAATTATGTTTTTGGTGCTGATCTGAAGTCCAAAATGGCCGTCACTGCGGGACAAAGTTTAACATTTGACCCTATGGGAAATACCTTCAAAGATCTTCTAAATCTGTTTTCTGTGGAAAGAAAGATAACTATTTAAATATTGACATAATTTACTTTAGTATAATACAGTTAAAATGAATCTGTATAAAACAAATGTGACCGAGATACCCACCCTAAACCATATATATTTATGATCAGGGTGACTAGACAAATTAAATGCCTTATAGGTCAGGCCCGGGGGTCATCCCCAACGTCCTACCTGAAGTGAACTTTTTAATGGTTGAGATTCCCACCCCTAAACCATATATATTTATGATCAGGATGACTAAGCAAATTAAATGCATCATAGCTCAGGCCCGGGGGGTCATCCCCAACCCCTACCTGAAGTGCACTTTTTAATGGTTGAGATCCCCACCCCTAAACCATATATATAAATTTATGATCAGGGTGACTAGGCAAATTAAATGCTTTATAGCTCAGGCCTTGTGGGTCATACCCCACCCCTACCTGAAGTGAACTTTTTGATGGTTGAGATCCCCACTGCTAAACCATATATATTTATGATCAGGGTGAGTAGGCAAATTAAATGCCTTATAGATCAGGCCCCGGGGGTCATACCCCACCCCCTAGCTGAGGTAAACTTTTTAATGGTTGAGATCCCCACCCCTAAGCAATATATATTTATGATCAGGGTGACTAGGCAAATTAAATGCCTTATAGCTCAGGCCCTAGGGATCATACCTCACCCCCTACCTGAAGTGAATTTTTTAATGGTTTAGATCCCCTCCCCCAAATCATATATATTTATGATCGGGGTGAATATATAAATTAAATGCCCCAAGAGTGGAGACCCGGGGTCATCCCCATCCCCTACCGGGAGTTTTTTTTATTGCCGAGTATAAAACAAGACCAAATGATTTTGACTTGCCACTCGTTTTAGTTAGTAATGTCCGAAGGGACAAGTTAAAGAAAATGTTAATGTAGACGCCTGTGGGAAGCACCAATAGGCTATGGAATGTTCTGTATTAAGTTTCTTCAGAGCAGAATGCAAGGTGAGCGACACAGGCTCAGTTCAGTGCTGAGCCTCTAGTTGTCCCCCGACGCTTCGTCGAAGGGGACTATAGAAATGGGTATCGTCCGTCCGTATGTCCGTCCGTCCGTGTGGCTTTTTGGTTTCCAGATGATAACTTGTGAATGAAAAGTCAGATTGAAGCTAGGTATGGTATGTAAGTGTATCTTATGAATATCTAGGTCAAGTTCGATAATGANTACCTGAAGTGAACTGTTTAATGGTTGAGATCCCCACCCCTAAGCCATATATATTTATGAGCAGGGTGACTAGGCAAATTGAATGCCTTATAGCTCATGCCCAGGGGGTCTTACCCCACCCCTACCTGAAGTGAACTTTTTAGTGGTTGAGATCCCCACCCCTAAGCCATATATATTTATGATCAGGGTGACTAGGCAAGTTAAATGCCTTATTGCTGAGGCCCCGGGGGTCATACTCCACCCCCTACCTGAAGTGAACTTTTTAATTGTTGAGATCCCCTCCCCCAAATCATATATATTTATGATCGGGGTGAATAGATAAATTAAATGCCCCAAGAGTTGAGGCCCGAGGTCATCCCCATCCCCTACCGGGAGTTTTTTTTATTACCGAGTATAAAACAAGACCAAATGATTTTGACTTGCAGCTCGTTTTAGTTAGTAATGTCCGAAGGGACAAGTTAAAGAAAATGTTAATGTAGAGGCCTGTGGGAAGCACCTATAGGCTATGGAATGTTCTGTATTAAGTTTCTTCAGAGCAGAATGCAAGGTGAGCGACACAGGCTCAGTTCAGTGCTGAGCCTCTAGTTTAATTTACTTATTGTAGTTAGTTAAACAAAAGTTTTTGCAACCTCATAAATTGACATACAATGACATTAACCATCAAGCAAAATATTTTTATACAAAAATATAATTATTAATTTATGATGTTTTATATCTTTATTGTATTAAAGGAAAGTCTTTTTCGAATAATATTTTGTTTGATTTTTTTTTTTGGTTTTTGTTTGTTTATATATATATAATGATAAAACTAAATCGTTTATATTGACCAAAAAATATCAATGTGAAAATGTGTTTGTTTCTACAACTTGTTTTTTTTTTAAATAATATACTGAACCGCAAAAGAAACGTCGCAGTAATTAGAGGCAAAAATGATACAAAAATAAATGGCATATTTTTTATTTAATTGAAGTATAAAATTCATTGTTATTGCACAGATTCACATCCTTTCAGTTCACTCACTGTTCATTGATAATGTTTTTCACCACTACATCACAAGACCGATCAATACAGGTCACCACTCAGTAGCGTGTGTGTCCTCCATTGGCGTTGATTACGGCCCGACATCTCCTGTACATGGAATGAATCAGAGGGTGATAAAGTTCATAGGAATCCTAGCCCACACCTGTAGAAAAGATGTCTGAAGTTCTACAGCAGTTGTAGGACTTGGACGGACGTCATTAAGTTTTCTCTGAATCTCGTCCCACAGATGTTCAATTGGGTTTAAGTCGGGACTAAGAGTGGGCCAAGGCATTACTGTAATGTTGTTCTGCTGTAGAAAGTCCCTTGTAGCTCTTACAGAATGCGCACGTGCATTGTCATGCTGGAAAGTGTGGTTTTGGTGGCGTGAAAAATGTGGCACAACATGCGGTCGTATAACTTGATCGGTATAACGGGCTGCATTAACACCATTTCCTCTGCCTGGACCCAGATTTTGGAATACAACAGGCCCTAATTTCTGGTTCAAGCCGATTCCACCCCATACCATAATGCTTGGGCCTTCCCATACATTTGTTTCCTTCATGCAGTTATCAGCATACCTTTCGCCCGGTCTTCTCCAGATTCGCGCCCTGCCATCTGCATTTGAAATGCAGTAACGGCTTTCGTCTGAAAAGATAACCGTTCTCCACTGCTGATGTCGCCAATTTTGACGATGGGTGGCCCACTGTAGTCGTTCACGGCGATGACGTGGTGTGAGGATAGGACCCCTAGCAGGAAGATGACATCTCAGGTTACGGGACTTCAATCGGCGCCGGACTGTATCATCCCTAATTGGTCTCTGGTTAATGCATATTGTCTGCCGAGCAGTATGAGTTGCGCAGAGGAACCGGTTATGGAGATGCTGTCTCAAGATATAGCGATCCTGACGCTCTGTTGTCACTCTGGGGCGACCACTACGTGTGCGGTCATTTGTGCTGTTTGTTGCATTGTGGCGTTCGCGTAGACGTTGGATAGTGCGTACATTGCAGTTAAATGCATTTGCAACGACTTGAGGCCGCTGTCCAGCATTCAAACGTCCAATTGCCTGTTCTCGTTTTCGTGGGTTCAGTCGTGGCATCAGTACTGTATCAAACAGATAATGATGACACAAACACTTCGTACGTCTTAAATACCCTTAATGAAGCACGGATTCAGCGTGCATATCATCATCTTGAAATTTAACTTCGGAACGTGTCCCACGGGCCCAGCACAACAAAAATTAGGACGACCGATTTAATGAACGCGGTCAGCCGTAACAGAGATTTAAATGCGATTGTAGCATGATTTAAAGATAAAATACCTTAACCAAAATGAATCAATAAATTTTGTCAAAATATTTCAAAATTTTAGTTTTCGGAAAAATACGACGTTTCTTTTGCGGTTCAGTGTACATTGTTTGCCTCAAATTGCTTG
>MJUT01057257.1:127328-155936 GCA_002080005.1 Gigantidas platifrons
AAAAACTGACCGCCATGATATGTATTAATTAGTAAATGCGTCGATTTTCTAAGTGTCCTTGCTTACATGTTCATCATCAATCAGATCTCTCGCTTGTTCCCCTTTACTGATATGTTACAGTGTGGGAGATTTGAGGAAACCCCATTACCAGTCACATGTGAGTGACCTTATGTCCTGAATATATAAATATATGATAAATACTGTTATGGCATTTTTCGACCAATCGGATTGCTCGTAGCATACACAGTAGTTTAGTAACAATTTCATATTCTCGCATTCGCCATTTTTATTGGCTCACCTGTGACCCGTAGTAGGGTTTTCCTCAAGGAGCATCAAGCTAGTTACTTATTCCCTATTCCTGATTCAATGTCGAATAAGTATTTTCATTCAATATTCGATACTGAACCAGGAATATGTAACCAGTGACTTATTCCACATTGAATAAGGGACTGAATAAGAAATAAGTAACCAGCAACTTATTCGACATCGAATCGGGAATGAGTAACCAGCAACTTATTTGATATTGAATCGTGAATGTATAACCGGTTTCTTATTCGACATTGAATAAAGAATAAGTAACCAGCAACTTATTCGATATTGAATTGTGAATGAATAACCGGTTACTTATTCGACATTGAATAAAGAATAAGTAACCAGCAACTTATTCGATATTGAATTGTGAATGAATAACCGGTTACTTATTCGACATTGAATAAGGAATAAGTAACCAGCAACTTATTCGATATTGAATCGTGAATGAATAACCGGTTACTTATTCGACATTGAATAAGGAATAAGTAACCAGCAACTTATTCGATATTGAATTGTGAATGAATAACCGGTTACTTATTCGACATTGAATAAAGAATAAGTAACTAATTTGATACCTCCTGTTTCCTCAGACTCCCACACCGCGACATATCAGTGAAGTGTGGAGCAATTAAATGAGAAATAGATCATACGATATTTTTACATATAATATTGACTTTTTTATTTTAGAAAATTCAGTACGATATATCTGATGATAAATGTGTTAAGTCAAAGATTTATGATCCATTCCCATCTGTTTGTGTACCAAGTAAGTAAATATATTAGAGAATGTCATTGGTTAAGCGTATTATCACGTGATATTATTATACGTTATCAGTCCTGAAAGGTCGGATATGGAGTTTTATGGGACAGTTGTGTCAGTTAATCGGTGAGGAGCTAGCTTTACCTTTTAACAGGTCGAACCTACATTTAGACATTTTGTCGGCTGTTGGAAACAGGCGATCGCTATACATTTTGCAGACGAGTGAAACATTACATCGTTCAGACATTGTTAACCAATCAAAATTTTATTTTCTGCAGCCAATTGATTGTTATAATTCAGCTTTTGGCCAATCAACATTCTACTTTCAACGAGAACGTCAGATAATATCGTATGGCACGCCATATGAAATGCTGTATATTATTTGTACAAGTAACGTATCGTGCATAATAAAAACGTAGCTATCAAATGTAGTGCGCATGACGCGTTTCTGGAACAACAATCATCAGGTGGCGCTCAATACCAAAACATTAGAAAGCCAAAAGTCTGCTATGGTCACCTATGTCCGAGGGAGGAGAATCGAACCTTAGTTTTAATAATAATTACATGATTTAAGAACTGTACACTTAAAAAAAACATATATATAATAAATCAAGTCAGTGCCCAAGACCTGACAACTGGGTACATGATACAATTGGGAACCAATAGTCCAACATAGCAGCGGCATCGAACCAGTGATAGTAATAAAAACATAGATATCAATTAATACGCACGACACGTTTCAGGTACGCTCAAGGAGAAAATATTTGAAAGTCAAATCATTTAAATGTCTTTGGGAACAAGTTCAATCTTATACCAATATGTCATATTTCCTTGAATGTGTTTTTTCTCTCTATTTTTCTTTATTCGTTTTTTATTCCTAAGGTATGGCAAGTTGCTGATAATGAGTAGATGAGTGAGTGATTGTTGTTTAACGCCAAATGAACAATTTCTCAGCTGTATGACTGAGAGGACAAATTTCATTTGATGAGAAGTCATGATGATGATTATGTCCCCTTCGTTCTAAACCAACACGTTTAGTTATATTTTTATAGTGCTGTGTCAATGAAACAACAATCCGCGGGAAGACATGTCTCCCTACTCGACATATTATCCTGATTTCCATCCAGTCCGTCTTTGCTCTTACTCCTAGAAGCAGCAGATACTAATTTGATAGCAGATACTTGTTCGATCGGAATCAGAATAATGTGTCCCGAGTGGAGTGACAAGTATTCTCGCCGATTGTTTTTTCGCTGGGCTAGCTAAATAAATATCCAACTAAGCGTGTTGGTCTAGTCAAAGCAGGCATCATCAACTCGTCGAATGTAACTTGTTCTCGCCATGATATAGCTGAAAAATTGAATTGTTCATTTGATGTTAAACAACAATCAACCACTCGCTCTTTACAGTTACACTATCAACAATAAATTAAATTAGAGTGAGCGAGTGATTGTTGTTTAATACCAACTCAGCAGTTTTTTCAGCTATATCGTAGCGAGAACAAGTTAATTTTCCATGAGATGTTGGTAAGGTCCGCTTTTTACTAGACCAGTACGCTTAATTGGATTTTAATAGTGCTAGCCCACTGAAACAACAGTCCACGGGTAGACATGTCGCCCCACTCGGACACATTATCCTGAATTCTGGCCAACCAGTCTTTGGTTTTTCTCCTTAATACTGCGTGCTTAGCGAAGAAGCAACAAATATAAATTTTATAAATTTTGGTTTGACCTGACCGGGTCTCGAACCGTTAAGCAACAATCACTCACTCACTCAAAGACATGTACATTTTCATATGTACAATATAAACTATAAATTTGATCAATTATTAAAACAAATTACTTACATGATTCAATATTTCTATTGTAGGTAACGCTACAGAGGAATTAAAATCATTTGTAGCTTTTGGGGAGACGCATGCCCCTACAACACGTTATAGCATCCCTTACGTCAACGAGGCTCACGTGACAGTTCTAGAGAAAACATGCACACCATTATCATACCAGATACTTGGAAACATTGAAGGAGGTTAGTCAATTTTGTGTCTCCTTTGCTTCTTTTTTTCATATTTTTTTCTATACAAGAATATTTACATATTTTTTTATTTTTTATAAGCCAAATTTGAAGGGCCGTCGTGGTCGTGATCGTATGGCAGTTGGATTTACAACTACCTGTACAATCAGTGCCAAACGTTGTGAGTTCGAACCCCGTTCATGGCGAGGTGTACTCCATGCAACATTATATGATAAAGTTTGTCAGTGAGTTGCGACAGGTCGATGGTTTTCTCTGTATACTCCTGTTTCCTCCACCAGTAAAACTGACCACCACCATATAACTGAAACACTGTTGAAATTTGGCGTTAAGCATCATACACCTAACCAAACCTATACGACTAATTTCCCTTTTTAACTTTCCGTATTGCCTCAAAATTCTTGAAGAAAACATTGAAGATATGCCAAAAGGATAACGAGAAACCGTAAATTGAAGGACTGAAAGCATAATGGCCAAAATGATTGATGATTGATTGATTTTTGGTGTTTAACGCCACTTTCAATAAAATGAAAAGAATAAAAAGACAAACAATTATCTACAAAAACACTACACAGAACACTAAAGATCGAGAAACAAGAGCCCCACTAAAAACCAGGGGTTATGTTCCGGAAGGGTAGGAAGTTCCTGTTGATGTTTAACTGGAATGTATGTAAAAGTTCCACAGAAATATTTTAATTGATAACCTGCTTCTATTTCAGCGGAATCTGTGAAGGCGGCAGATGTGTATGGCTTTTCTATGGGTATTCGGAAACCTTCGATTTTCGATGTCCCTTCAATTTGTAATACAACAGTTGAAGCATATGTGGTAGGTATTCTATAATTAAATGAAATAAAATATGTTAATGTTATACAATTTTAGAGTTGATATTTTCGGTTTTTATTGCATTAAAGACCATTGAATATTTTACAAAGCACTAGATTTCTAATCGAAAAGGATTGTAATTACGGAACTATTTTGGCAGATATGCTATGTGAAAAAGCGGAATGAAATTGATTAATAGCAGCTGATAATCACAGGCACTTGTTTCTGTGAAAAAATATATACCATATATACCTAATATTATACCAAGGTACTCAAGTTTCAATTTTGATTGTAACTACCACCGCGACAATTTCCCTATTTTTCGCCTCAACGGACGGCAGGATGGCAGTGAGCGTATAATCACCTTATTCTACAATAATTTATCTACAAAATGATGTATAACATGACTGCCTTTGCTGAACCTCATCAGTGTAATAGAGCATAACACCTACGCTTTGTCCAGACATCAGGGAAAACAACCGCGAGATGGAAATATCGGAGCATTTTTGATTGGTTGATGTGATAGTCTAAAAATATAAACCCTTACATCATGGAAAGGTTTTTCAGGTATAATCCCGAGAACTTCCAAATGAATTGCATTTTACAAATCTAAATATAGTAACATCGTTGAAACTTGAATTAGCAGATTATAATTAAATAGAAGAACTTTTCCATGTAATTTTGATTGCATAAATTTTAGAATTCATTAATTGCTCTTTGATATTAATAACAGATTTATTGAAATATTTTTTTTGTAATTATACATTCACTGCGGCTGATATTTCCATCTCACGATTGTTTTCCCTGATGTCTGGACAAGACGTAGGTGTTATGCTCTATTACACTGATCAGGTTCAGGAAAGGCAGTCATGTTATACATCATTTTGTAGATAAATTGTTGTAGAATAAGGTGATTATACGCTCACTGCCATCCTGCCGTCCGTTGAGGTGAAAAATAGCGAAATTGTCGCGGTGGTAGTTACAATCAAAATTGAAACTTAAGTACCTTGGTATAATATTAGGTATATGGTATATATTTTTTCACAGAAACATGTGCCTGTGCTGATAATGTAAGCAAATGTTATTATTGGGTGAACTACGTTAGAATGTGAATAACTGTATTATATTTGAGGTGTAGCCGTCGTAATTGCGGTAAACCGTCGGTTTTACTGCCGTAAATGCCAATTTACCTGGATCCGCTACGTGTCGCTAGGTAAGCTCAAATTGCGACAGTAAAACTGACGACTTACGGCGGAAACATTTCAAATACAATACAGTTATTCCCTAATTTTCACCTGTTAAGAATTTGAACTAAGATATTCATAATATATGATTTTTTTACAATGTTTAACAGAAAATGTGTTTAATCTTCCAGAACTTTAAAAATACAGGACAAGCATATCCTTTCTTGTCTTGGAATTTTCAGCAGACGACTTTTTTTTTCAGATTATGTTCACATATTCAAAGTTTCCTTAGTTAGAAAAAGGATATGGGTAAGGGTTATGTTGTTTAACGCCACTTTCAACATAATTTCAGTTATATCTTTGGATTTTATTGGTGGAGGAAACCGGAGTTCCTGGAGAAAACCACCGACCTGCCGCGCAGGTCATTCACAAACTTTATCCGATGAAGTTGTATCGAGTACACCTCGCCTAAGGGGCATAAGACAGGTTTGACTGTAATCGGGGATTATGTGATTATTTTTAAAAAAAATATATCAACAGTCAGTGATCAATGGCCATCATACCCATGCTCGTACAATATGTGGATATACATCTATACTCTGCTATTGTACGGTCAATGTTTATATCGTCATTCATTTTTGTGATAGTATGTGGTAATTTTGAATGGAAGCGAATCTGTGCTGGTTTTTTTTTAAATGTTTATATGTAATTGCCGCTGAAGATCCAGTTATCAAGAGGGCAGGGTTGGGATCCCATTGACAGATTTAACCCCGCAACATTTTTGTGACTGTCACTGGATTTCCAACATTATATGTAGTGGTCTTTTTGTGTGCAGTGAGGGAAGGTGAGAGGTGATTGTTCGTTTTGTTGATATTGGTGGAATTGTTGACCATCACTGTTTAAACTTTCTTTAGGTGAGAGGTGATTGTTTGTTTTGTTTATATTAGTGGAATTGTTGACCATCACTGTTTAAACTTTCTTTAGGTAAGAGGTGAATGTTCGTTTTGTTTATATTAGTGGAATTGTTGACCATCACTGTTAAAACTTTCTTTAGGTGAGAGGTGATTGTTTGTTTTATTTATATTAGTGGAATTGTTGACCATCACTGTTTAAGCTTTCTTTAGGTGAGAGGTGATTGTTTGTTTTGTTGATATTGGTGGAATTGCTGACCATCACTGTTTAGGCTTTCTTTAGGTGAGAGGTGATTGTTCGGTTTGTTGATAATGGTGGAATTGTTGACCATCACTGTTTAAGCTATCTTTTCATTACAATGCATTCGGTACCTATTACCGCTAAATTAGCTGGGAATTCGTATACTACACTCCTGAATTAATTTCATCGCCTTCATCTGCTAGGAATCTACATACCTAGAGTTGAAAGTTTGGATCCCATTAGCTGGTTTGTGCCTGTCAAAAATATCGCCATCTGTCGGTCTCGTTCCTGTGTTTGGCTTTTGAGAGGTTCGAATAATTGTGATCAGTTATAATGTTGATCTTTATTGCATGTTTTAATTTTATTTGTTTTTGTTTTTATTTCAGAATAGAAGAAATCACAAGTTCTATGTCAGCTGGTTTGCACCATTAATTGGTTTCAAACCATGATATGCAAAGCAGATATTTCAAAAATAAATATATCTATCAATATAACATATGTGTCTATTGATGTACTTGAATTCGATCTTTAAAGGCATATAGGCTGTCAGAATTGGATTTTATTTTTATATTAAAAGTTGCCAACATTCGATGTTTTATACTAATTGCAGTTGAAATTTTTCATAATATCATACGTAAATAGCCTAGAACGAAGGAAATACGTCGCTGTTTGATTTTCTTCCATCCAGTCAAGACTCCAATGTTTACCCGCGCAATATTCATACATTCATACGACCTACACAGTGAGCGCATTCGGTAAAGAGTTTGCGCATGTGCGAAATTGTTTGTTGAAGAAAAAGCACATGGCAAAAAACAAAAACATTGACGGATTCTACACGAAAACGACACAAAAAGGAGGATTCAGCAAGCTTTGTGTAAAAATAAAAAAAAAGATGTTATACCGACCTACTGCATTTTTCAACACGTAAGCATAATTTAGTACGATGCAATTCTACTGTAAAAATACGATTCGGCCGAAAAAATTTCCGCCGAATTGTATTTTCACAGTAGAATTGCATCGTAGTTTTTTATATATTCTTTTTTTTCAGGAGAAAACGCTAGGTGATATCTCTTTTAAATTAGAGACTAAAATAATGAACTTCATGTCTGTTTTTTTTTCGAAAAAAATATAATCAAGACAACTCAAGTGTTGTCAATAATATGCAATACAATTTGTTTACAATTTTCCCTTTATCGGACCCCTTTGCAGAGTTTGGGTTTGTTTCTATTTAACTCAATCATACATCAAACATTTCACTTAAAAACTTTAATGCAATAGCATCCCCTCTTATAAGGTCATCCTTTCTGCAATGAAAAACAGGAATTTAGGCAATAATCCGTGGAATTGTTCTTCTTGTGATCTTGAAGTGTTGAAATGTTCTTGAATAATCATACACGCCTTGTAAATGCTAAAGCAAAATGCAATGGCACAAACACCTATGTTGTCGACCATGATTTTTAAAATTGCACAGGTAAATATTGTGAAAGAAATAGAACCAAATATAATTGGACTGTCAAGAAATTTACAGAAGTGGCGAGAACATGAATATATGTAAAATTTAAATCTCAATAAATGAAAAATGACGATACCACTGTCGTCAAAGAGCTCCGATCGAAAATGTTTGGTCAACATCCGGGATATTATAAAGCGTATTTTTTTTTAAAAAGACACAGACGATTATCGTCAGTTTTTATGAATATACTGTATATATAATGTCTTGAATTATGATGCTTTATGATTGTTATTATTATTATTGTCATTGTTTGTCCAAATATCATTGCTTTTTGCAGTGTAAAATTAGATTTTTTTTTAAAAGTTATAAGGAATCCGGCATCAAAATCATTACGATTAACTGAAATATCGCTATATCTTGCAATTACGAATGAATGAAATGTTGCCAGAAAGAAAAATTATTAATGAATGATTTATTTTACTTAGAGATATTATTTTGTTGAGGAAAATTCAATTAGTAACTAGTTATAGCCTAAAACGTGATGTCAACAGATGTTTTTGAAATCCGGCTTTGTCAAATTGCAAGCATGTATAGAAACCGGCTGTGTCATTTACTAAAAAACGGATTTGTCAGTACAATGTATGTAAATACGACTGATCGTATTATTATTAATCATTATATTGCAATTTAACAATAGTTATGATTAGGAAATATCTCAAAAGTCATAGATCCTGATCTATAGTATGAATATTCGCCATGGCTCTTAATTTCAGCTTCTTTGTACAATAAAAAAATCGTTATTTCTATGTTAAATTGCTACTGTCGCGAACACTTGATTTGTTATGCTTTTTATGGCACTGACATCATGGCTGGCGCTCAATAAGCTACGTTCAATAGCGGTCGCTGTCCAGGCGCATCAGCATGAGTAGTGGGAGATACAATATTTGAATTTTATACTCGTTGAGTCACGCTGTGGAAATAACTTCATGGAAACGATATTTAAATTTCTTCACAGTATAAGGTTTACATAAACGTAATAGATATGCAAATTAACAAAGGCTGTAGTATTACATTCCTTTTCGCACGGACAATTTTGGCAGTTAGTATATAAAGAAATTGTTAGGTGTACTCGATTAATGCGACGTTTGTTACAAGTTTTAATACGACAAAAGCTCGTGATTTGGATGTTATAGTTCCCCGCCCATCCATCCAGATTAATGCCAAAAGAATGTCAACTATAGTCCGTTTGACTTCTATAAATCTTCAGAAAAAAATTCTTAAAAATCCAGTTTTCAAATCTGCAATTTTTTTTTCTAGATGCATGTTAATATATGATATATATGAACTCTGACAATTAATTTCAAAATGTTTGGTCCATTAATACACTATTTGTACTCACTCCATCCATATTTTTACACTTTAGTCAATATAATTAACATAGAGACCTAATGAGTAACTTTTTTATTAATGGACCAAACATTTTGAAATTAATTATCAGAGTTCGTAACGGACTATACCAGAAAACTATATCTTGGTCAGTAACCAAATATAACAAAAAATATCCGGTCAATGCAACTGCTCAAATAGAACAAGTGCAGGAAAAAAAACAGTAACGGGACGGCAAAGAAATACTATTAAAACATCTTATGTTTCAATCTTGCGATTACCCTCATTTTATTTATATTAGCTTTAGACAATTTGATTGGTACATTTATATTATATTGTAAAATTCAAGAATGTCGTTTTGACAGTAGAAACAACCAAATGGCGACAAGTTTCCAGAATTCATCTCTACCTGAAATGCAAGTAAGCCAAAACTAGAATTTCATAACAAAATGTACAATCAAAATATTAAATAGCGTGCGTATGCCATGTTAGAGGTTGGACGGATTCTTGTAAGGGAGGGAGGGAGGGAGGGAGGGAGGAAGTGAGTGAGTGAGTGAGTGAGTGAGTGTTGTTTGACGGCAATTCAGCAATTGTTCAGCTATATCATGGCGCGAACAAGTTAATTTTCAATGAGATGGAGATGACTTCCGTTTCATTCTAGACCAATACGCCGAGTTGAATTTTTATAGTGCTAGTTCACTGAAACAACAGTTCGCGGGTAGCTATGTCGCTCCATTCGGTCACATTATTTTGATTCCGAGACAACCAGTCTTTGCTCTTTCTCCTTAATGCTGCGTGTTTAGCAGGGAAGCAACAAATACCAATATTATAGTCTTTGGTTTGACCCGACCTGGGGTCGAACTCACAATCTATCGCACTCGAGGCAAGCACGCTAACCATTACTCTACCGATGCGGTTTCCAATTTTTATTTAACTCTATTTTTTTAATAAAAATTTCTTAGTGTCCTTCAATATATTATTTGAAAACAAAAATTAATCCAAAACAATAAGAGTTACTTGCTATCTATATAAGATGATGTTTTGACATAGACATCTTACACGTATAATAATGGGTGGTAAAGTTTCCGATTTTGTATGATTCCACATCATTTTTTTTTTTAAATTCAGATATTTTGTTTTAAATAACAACATTTTATAAATAAATAGCACAGCATGATGTTGATGGAATATGCTGGGTACTCGCGGCATATTATATATAGCGTTATTTAATTTAAAAATATTGAAAAAATACCTCAGAACTTGAAAGCATTGTGAATATGGCGTACATTTTGCAACTTTTTCCACTTCTGAAACAATTTTCAGGCATTAAAATACAATTTATGAGCATATAGACAGTGAGAGTTCCTACTTTTGATCAAACACTCTTTGAATATTGCAATAATATAACTGCATAGCAAATAAAGAAAACATTATTATAAATTTTATATTTCTTTCTTTTAATGTTATACAAAGCCTCCATGTGTAAAATATTTTGACTATACACTGTTGTTTTTTTCACAATTGATATTCATTTAAGACAAATTTGTGTGTGTTTTTTTTGTCCTTTTTATCACTTTGCAAGTCGAACACACCCTTGGCAAATGTTATAATGAATCTTAAATAAATTATAAAAAGGAAACATAATTTGATATTGAGCTTTTTTACGCCATTCATTCAATTTTGTACATTGACAAAACCGGGTCTACTTAAATACAATTTTTGGGACTCAACCGGAAAGTAATGGTTGACAGAGCCGGAACGAATGTACGTAAATAAGCATTGTGTTTTTCACTGTAGTAAGTCTAAAACTATTCATGGTAGCGCGCCAGTGCAAATGATCATTTATCTAGGCATTACAAAGGGTTTGTATACGTTACTTCACATATAGACTAATTTTTATAGCTTTATTTGACGATTTCAATCTCATTATTAGCATTTGTCATTGTTTATGTCCATCATTTTATCCATATCCGAGTAATCGATGAAGTTAACTACAGTACCATATAGGTAAAAACAAACAAAAATAATCTACCGATAACGACATCTTCTGGATTCAAGATATAATAATAATATAATGATCATAATACCTACTTTTTGTTGTTGCCTGTATGTCAATCATGCATGTGACTTGTACCGGAAGCTGACATAACATTTTCGACCGGAGCTCTTTGACGACAGTGGATACTTTTATAGTAAATAAGGAATCGGTTACACGACTCGACCTATAATACCATGTAATTACCTATATAACTTCACAAAGCACTAGTCTGGACCAAACGTGTTATCTTCTGCAGCTCAACTCAGGTAATTGCCTCTCTCAGCTTCACACCGAGGTCATTCTGCCCTTTCCGGTATGTCCAACTACCACACCATGCACCATACACACCGTCACGTACCATAACAATACCACACCCCCCTCCCTTTTGAAAAAAGGGGGGTACACCTGTACCCAAAGATGTCTGTACTTTCTAACCATCCATTAACCATATTTCCCGAGTTCTCGAGTATACGAGATGAAAATATGTCGAGATTCACTAGATTTTTCTCTATAATCCATAATCTACAAACAAATTAAAAAAACTCTTCTTAGTCAGTACCTCTGCTGAAGAATTCATTAATATCAATAATCCACTTTCACTGCCTCTCATTCCGAGAAACCAGAAATGTCCTAATCAACATTTTCTCCGGTTTTCCCAACCACTATATACATGTATACTTATATAAACATCTCAAATGTATCCTCTATATACACTGCTGGTACCTCCAGCATAAAATTATATCCTTTATATACACTGTGTTTCTGCCCCTCTAACCAGTAAACAAGAATCGAGCGTTACAACTTGTAGTTGTTTCCAGGAGCTTTGGTAAGTCATCTCCTCGGACTTCTGCTACCAGTCTAGCTACACTCCCAATATAAACGGGACTGTTTATGCTGACTCCTGGTGGACCTAAATATGGTGAGTCGGTCTCCACCAGTAATCTGTGTGAAGGTACTATCTGCAGTGCCTCCTTCTGCCTATCAGTGAACGTGCGGACCATTCCAGAAAAACTAAAATAAGTATTTGGGAAATACTTCCTCCAGGCTTCCACTGTATACTCAGTGCCGTGAAAATAGTGCAGTTGAACTTTTTGGTCTGGAGTGCACTTTTCCCGCACCAGATCCAGCAAATGTAAATATGCTTCCTGCCCTGTCTTATCAGAGGAACGTCCACGGATATGCAAGACGATTGATCTATCCGGGTGTGCTAGATCTAACACCCGCCTCAACATCTTGTCCTGCTCCTTCCAGACGGAGCGAGGTTCCGTTCAATCTACCCCAACTTATCCAATGCTGATACTTCGGGACGGGCCAATAAATCTGTAAACTCCTGAAACTCTTCATTAGTGACGAACGGGCTGTTGCGGGGATGAATCCCCACGGCTACTTTCCATCTGGTGTCTTCAGGGAAAGTAGTAGGATAGCTGTCGACGTCACAATACACCAGTACCCCTCCATCCAGTTGTACAGGTGTTTCTATTGGTGTTTGGAGTCTCTCCTCTACCAACTCTCCATTAGACAAATCAATATCCCCGTGTCGGCGGATACTGTATCGGTCTAGGTGAAAATGAGCATCAAAAGCTTTAAAATGCTCATCTTCCATCAGTAGAACTCTGTGGGATGCTGGTTCACTCGCCTGTTCATCATTGTCCGCCCCGCACTCGTCCACTATCGCCCAAACTATGCTGGTATTACCCTCCTCGGCATCATCAAACTGTCCATGCCAGGAGCCTTCGTCGTCGGATCTGACTATTCCGCTGATGACAACCTCTCCATCAGACTCATCAGCTGACTCATACCCTGCGGGAATCAATGGTCCCGTAACCGGTTCTTCAGCTGCCACATCTTTACTTCTAACTTCCCTCTCCAGCCGTTTCACCGTCTCTCCTGCGGAATTTCATTTGCTGGTCTCATGTCATTTGACATACTAGTGCCAGCAAGACTCGCCAGTGGATCAGTACTGCTGGTGAATTCAATGGGTGCAAATTATAATTGTTGTCCCTTGGCGCCCACCATCCCATAATACGGTTAATTCACCCATCTGTGTCCTAGTCCTATCCATGATCGGACATTGAAATGGAACGGCAAGAGTCTGATTAACATACCTCACCAGGTCATGGATGGTCGAAGCGTTGCTCACAATCCAACTGGCTACGGTGCCAAGCACCGATGCACGCAGCTGGTGGTATGCAGGCAATGCTTCTATTTCTGTCGAAGGGTTATCCCAGAATATTTGCGGGATATGACATTCCCATGCATGGTGTTTCATATGACGGGAATACCAATTACAACCTGGAACTGGACACCTCGAATTTCTAGGGTCATCCTTCAAGGACCGCTTCCCACTAGATTTTGCCTGGTCCGACGATTGTGTTGTCATTAAATGCGGTCGCTCTTGTGACTGCCTTCCAGAAGTAGAGGCTGGACCACCTTTTCTTTTCACCAGTCTGGACTATGTTGTGCGTTGACGATCTGTCATGCCCCCGCTTGATCTACTCCTGTGGCGTCTTTTCCTGGACCGCCCCTTCTCTGGCGATCTACTCTGCCTAGACGCCTCCATGTCACCCGCTTCCATCCGGGTGGACCTCTCTTGAAACCTCTCCGTTCGCCGTGGATCAAAACGGTCAGTACTGGCTTTTTCACCGTCACTCTCCTCCTTAAATCTCACTTTCCGTAGGGAGGGAAAGTCATTTACCGACTGATCCAAAGATCTTATAAAAGCCTGTTCGGGCGGAAGAGTAATGAGATCCCCCGTCGATGGCTGAATGGGTCTCTCTACTGTCTCTAATTCTTCCACTGTCTCTGTAGTTTCAACAACAACTACTTCCTCTATCTCCGTTACTACATCCACATCTCCCCTCTCTTCCTCAGGGGCAACAATGGCGGATGGGACATTATCTCTTAATGATATCTGGCGAAGTGGTGCTGGAGGTCTGCCATGAAACTCCAATTTCAATACGGGAGTGGGCTCTCCCGGAGTCCTGTACACCTCACCAGGTGTAGGCCACACACTCTTATCTAACCAACAGTTGTTATTCGTATCGATTTTCTCCATATTGTCTACTGAAAAAGAAATTAAATGACCTCAATTATTTCTTAGCCTCGAGTTGTCACCTGGGACAATAGTACGTCACCAAGGTGTCCGCTACCTCTTTTGCTATACCGACGCATCGACCGTGAAACCAATCATCGCAGGTATCGCATTGGATCATTAAACCACCGTCATCGGGTTTCTTGCAGATACACAGGATGTATCCATCTTCTGTCTCTAAGATGTTCTCTCCATCCCTCAAACGATGTTGGCATCTACGTAGCCATGCGGGTATCTCTTGATCGTGACAGTGTTTCATCCTGTCATGGTTCGTGGTGAACTTCATTGTCTTCAGTTTGACCCTGTACACATAGGACGATAACTTATCCACTACAATCCCCGGTCCTTTCCAGGGTGGGTCTAACTTCTTAGCCCTGCCTTTAATCTTCGCTGTATCTAGGACATAGACAAGGTCACCAGGCTTGTACTCCTGCTCCCTGATCCTCACATCATAGTCCCTCATCATGTGAGCTTGATGTGTCGTCAACACATCCCTGGCTATCTCGTGTGACATACGAATAGCAACCTGGAGTCTATTCACATAGTCCTCGTGGTATTCACCATTGACTGCATCAGGAGGACGAAATACCAGGTCAGCCGGTAGGGTCACCTCTCTTCCTAACATTAGCTTATTCGGGGTGAACCTCGTGAAACCCGTGCTTCTATTCACGGAAGACCTAATAGCTCCTACTAACTGGGACAAGTGTTCATCCCAGTTGTCCTGTGACTTGTCTACAAAACAACGCACTGCATCCATAAGGGTTCTGTTGAACCTTTCTACTTGGCCGTTTGCTGACGGACGGTAAGGCGTCGTGCGACTCATGTATTTGGAGTATCTCGCAAATCGATTTAAAAAGTCGACTCTCAAAGTTGCGTCCCTGATCCGTAAAAATGTTAAACGGATAGCCAAACCGTGCAAAAAACTCATTCACTGCTGCCCTTGCAGTGACTTCCGCTACTTGGGATGGCAATGCGATACATTCCACCCATTTCGTAAACTGGTCCACCATAACCAAAATATTAGTGTTACCTGAAGTTGATTCGGCCAACGGGCCTAACAAATCCAGATGAACTCGCTCCATCGGTACCCCAGCATGGTACCTTGTCATTGGACATTTAGCCTTTCTGTTTGCCTTTTTATGCTTATTACATCTTAAACATGATTTCACAAATTGTTCTGTTGCACGACTCATATCATACCAGTAATACTTTTCCTTTACTCTGGCATAAGTTCTAGATGTCCCTTGATGTCCAGACGCTGGCAAGTCGTGACACATTGATAGTACCTCTTGAACCAATTTCCTTGGTATCATCAACCTATTATCTCCCTGCTTCTTGGGAATATTCCGCAGAATACCTTCTCCATCCAAGAAGAACATCTCTTTATTCAACCATTACTTCTTAGCAGCCTTGCTACTAATAAAGAGCTTTTCCTCCGACGGACTCTGATTTTTCCGGAGGAACTGAAGTACCAGTTCCAGGTCTGGGTCCTCCTCCTGGAACTTCCTAATTTCATCTACCAAATAGTCTACTACTGCAAACCCATCAGTACGGGATGCAGCATAAACATTCGGCTATTATCCGTCTCCACCTCTATAAACACCCCCTGAGCACTACATAGGATGTCTATGGACGAATGTAAAAGTAAGCTACTGTCCGTGTCTTCGCATTGCCCCTGTTCTTCACTAAACAAGTAAGACAATGCAGCATACACATCTGTCGTTTCTGACAACTTCGGTAAAGCGTTTGCACATGTACGAAATTGTTTGCTGAAAAAAAGCACATGTCATAAATAAAAATATTGACGGATTCTACGCGAAAACGACACAAAGGAGGATTCAGCAAGCTTTGTGTAATAATTGAAGAGTTCTTGATTCAGTTAAATTCCGTATTTCCTCCGCAGCAGCAATAAATGTAGTGGCCTTGTCAGAGATCATTGACATGAATACAGAAGAAAATGACTGTAACAATACATTCTTAAAGATTCCGCCTAATTTCACCCTCTGAATATTGTTGCCTGAGACTCGGTGAAATTCACGCAAAGACGTTAAGAACTCGTGTTTCCATCTTGTCAAGAAATGTTCAATTAGGCGGAATCTTCTCTTCGTTTGTTCATTTAAAGTAGCATGAGATTTTAAGAATGTATTGTTACAGTCATTTTCTTCTGTATTCACGTCTGGATACGGGAACGATTTAATTTGCCTTCCATATAACAGATGCGACGGGATCAGAAATGTCCGACGATATGTAAGTAAGCGGCCTATTGTTCAAATTTGCTTCGATTTCGACTACTTTTGTTTGAAGTAATGCATAGTTTATGTATGAACGTCCAAGCACTTTCTTAAGACAGTTCTTTGTGAGTCCTACCATCAATGTTGAGAAATGTACGGACTTTAGCGTGACGTTTCCCGGACCAGTGGGAAAATGTCTACAAAACTTAAAGCAACGAGATCGGGACATAGAAGCACTTTTACAAAGCTTGTGAAGAAATTTGAAGACGGAAAATCTAACGAGGAATTCGACAGAGATGAACTTTCTGGATTTAATCTTGGGTAAACAAAAACTTGAATAGTCAAATCATCAGTGAGTTATCGGAAGAGGAACTCGAAACAGAAATAACAGAATCAGATGAGTATTGTTTGAATTTAGGGATGAAAATACGCAAAATGTGCAAATTTTTTCAACCCGCCACTCAAGCAGCTACACCTAGCTCTTCAGTTCCTGTAACACAAAGTTCTCTAAACCCATTAGCTTAGACATTTGATATCAATAGAAACCAAACTTCATCATTTAATTCACAACAAATGTATGAGCCCATACCGTGCAGTGGTAGTCAATTTCACAAATTACCAAAGTTAGAAATGAAAAAGTTAAACTGGCAATCATTCTGGGATTCTTATGAGACTGCAGTACATAGCAATCACTCGCTAACAGACGCTAAAATAATTCAACTATTTGAAATCCTTACTTCAAAATGAGGCTTTGAGTACAGTATCGGGATTTGCACTTACAAATGTAAACTACTACAAAGCTATTGAAATTGTACACCAGCGTTTCGATAATTCATACATACATGCAAGCTTTGTAGAATTTACCTGCTCCAGTTAACACAGTACAGTCATGTCGCAAGTTTTATGATAAATCTGAAACATTTATTAGAGGGTTGGAGTCATTAGGACAAAGTCAGGAGTCATATGGTGCGTTATTAGTTCCAGTTATGATGAACAAACTTCCAAGTAAAATTAAGGAAAATATTACGCGTGAACATGGTCTAAGTCAATGGTCCCTAGAAAATCTTAGGCAAAGCTTATTTAAAGAAATTAATCACTTTGCATTCCGAGGAACCTACAATGAGTACTGTATATTTATCGAAAACAAATACACCGAGCAACAAAAATGTAAATACACGGAGAAACAGTTTAGATATGCGCACAAGAGAACCGTGTATATATTGCGAAGAATCTCATAGTTCAAATGTATGTAGTAAAGTAAATGACCAAAAGGCCCGATTCGAAATATTAAAACAAAAGAAAGCTTGTTTCAACTGTCTTGGGAATCACCGTGTTTCTGATTGCCATTCTAAAGGATTGTGTAAAAATTGTGGCTGAAAACACCATACAAGTATTTGTATTAAAACTCATACTGCAACTTCAGAGTCGGAGAATCAGGAGAAAAATGATATTAAAAGCTAAAGTCCGTACATTTCTCAACACCCCGGGATTTTATTTCATAGATATATTTCTTAAATTATATTAATTCTAACCAATATTTACCTGCAACATGCTTTCTGGTTATTTATAGCAGATAGCAGTGTCCGGTAAACTTCGGAAAAGAAGCCGACTTATAATTAGGTGTGTTAATGGCGATTTCACCAACAGACGTTCGAATTCTTTTCACTAATTACGACATTACATGTATAACTTATTTTTTAAACCTGGCTTCTTGTTCAGAACATTTCATTAGTATAAAACATCGAATATGTTATAAACATTATTTCTCTGTGCGTGGCTATAAACAGCACACGGGAAAACCAGTGCAGTGCATATTCAGTAAGTGAAATGTAAACATGACACTCGATTTGTTTTAATGTTGATATGCTGATATATGTTTGTGATTTAGAAATGCAGATTTTCATCCATTTCAATATGTAATATTTTACAGATAAAAAAATATCAACTTTATCACAGTTTAAATGCACTGATATTTCATTTTCTTTTACATTCAGAAATAGATATTTGTAAACACCATGTTTGACTACATTTAAGACATATTTAACTACATGTAATAAATACCTTCTAAAGTGAACATTTTTACAATTATAAATCACACTGAAAATAAGAGCAAATAAATAAATTGTTCATACAGTAATATTTATATGACTATGCATATTTTATATTTCAATCTACTAACTGGTAATTTAACTCTATATTGGAGCTTATGCATTGTTTTTGTTTTTAGTTCACCTGGACCAAAGGTCCAGGTGAACTATTGCCATCAATTGGCGTCCGTCGTCTGTAAACTTTTCACATTTCAAGCTTCTTCTCCGAAACCACTGGGCCAATTGGAACCAAACTTAGCAGGAATGTTCCTTGGATGGTCCTCTACAAAGTTTCTGTTTTTCGTTCCAGTCGGATATTCAACATGGCTGCCATGGCCAATAATATGCTCTGATTGGAAGAAATTTCAAAGATCTTCTTCTCTGAAACTAATGGACTGACTGAACCCAAACTGTAAATGAATGATAATTGGAATGTCCTTTACCAAGTTTCTGTTTTTTATGCCGATCGGAAATCCAAGATGGCCGCCACCGCAGGACATAGATTAACATTGGACCCTATGGGAAAATGTTCAAATGACTTCTTTTCAGAAACTACAAATATGATTAAAGCCAAACTGTACATGAATGTTCATTGGATGGTCCTCTACAAAGTTTAGGTTTTTTGTTCCGATATGAAATTCAAAATGGCGGCTACGGTAAGACTTAGTTTAACATTGGACCCTATGGGAAAATTGTTTGAAAACGCTTCTTCTCTGAAACCACTTGGACAATTGAAACCAAACTTCCCAGGAATAATCATTGGAAGGTCTTCTAAAATGTTTTTGCTTTATATGCCGATCAGAAATCCAAGATGGCCGCCACCGAAGGACATAGATTAACATTGGACCCTATGGGAAAATATTCAAATGCCTTCTTCTCAGAAACTACAAATATGATTAAAGCCAAACTGTACATGAATGTTCATTGGATGGTCTGCTACAAACTTTAGGATTTTTGTTCCGATATGAAATTCAAAATGGCGGTTATGGCAGGACTTAGTTTAACATTGGACACTATGGGAATATTTTTTCAAAACGCTTCTTCTCCGAAACCACTTGGACAATTGAAACCAAACTTCCCAGGAATAATCATTGGAAGGTCCTCTACAAAGTCGCTGTTTTTTATGCCGTTCGGAAATCCAAGATGGCCGCCACTGCAGGACATAAATTAACATTGGATCCTATGGGAAAATGTGCAAATGCCTTCTTCTCCGAAACTACAAATCATACTGAATCTAAACTAGACATGAATGTTCATTGGATGGTCCTCTACAAACTTTAGGTTTTTTGTTCCGATATGAAATTCAAAATGGTGGCTACGGCAGGACTTAGTTTAACATTGGACCCTATGGGAAAAATATTTGAAAACACTTCTCTGAAACCACTTGAACAATTGAAACCAAACTGCTCAGGAATGATCATTGGAAGGTCCTCTACAAAGTTTCTGTTTTTTTATGCCGATCGGAAATTCAAAATGGACGCCACCACAGGTCATAGTATTAACACAGGACCATATGGGAAAATACAGAAATATTTTCTTCTCTGAAGCCATTACACTGATTGAACCTAAACTGTGCATCAATCATTGGAAGGTCCTTTACAAACTTTGTGTTTTTTATGTTGATCGGAATTCCAAGGTGACTACCACTGCAGGACATAGTTTTTACATAGAACCAATTGGTTCTTGTTATAACCACGTGAACGATACAGGCTCTTGAGAGCCTCTGGTTATATTTTCTTTTCTTGATTTAACCAGTAAGATAAAAATAGATACCTATTATACAGTTATTACACCTTGGTTTTTGTTTGAGCCATTGTTTTTGTTAGTCTGATCATCTTGTCTATCAGGTGGAGTTGGAGGTGTTTGGCTTCTAATTATGATTGATTGATTGATTGATGTTTAACGTCCAGCGAGCAATTTTTCAGCTATATTCAGGACGAGCTTCTAACTATGTACTTAGGTCCCTGTGAGACTGGTGTTTTCAAAAATGTTTCCATTGTTTTTGTCCATGTTTCATTGTAACTATTTTTTTGCACTTGCTTTAGGGAACGACCATTTAACTTGAATGGGGGAGTTATGGTTTTTTTTCCTAAAAAAAAAGTATTCTGATTCCCAATGTTGCTGAAAAAAATATTCTGCTTTTGGTGGAGGAAAAAAAATAATCTTATTCAGAGTTTTTGTCATATAATCTAATGTTAAATTGTGGAAAAAAACTCTCGTGTTGTCTGAAAAAAAATATTTTTGAACGAAAAAAAAAAAAACCATAACCCCCCTGCAAGTTAAATTGTCGGTCCCTTATGATTTATTGTTGAATTGGTCTTAAAAGATGTTACTTTCTGTACCCTTTGTAATTGTTCTATATCATCAGTTGTACTTTCACCTTCTTGTGTTGTATTGTATTGTGTATTTCTACAGTGGTTGTATTCTGTATATCAGTATCTATCTGAACATCTGTATTACTGTGAATGTCCTCTGTATTGTGATCTTATGTTTCACACGCAGCCTCCGTAAACTAATTTGGGCAGTCCATCATTTTGTGTCCTGATTTATGACATGCTTTGCACTCCCAGTCATTTGTACAATCATACATAAAATGCCCAGGAGATAGGCATTTGCAACACATTTGTACTTTGTACATTTTTTATTTTGTTGGTTATGTGTAGAGAATTCTGGTTGACCACTATGGAATACAAGAGCCCAATATTTGCCAATCTGAAGCTTTCTTGGGATTGGGTTTTGAAAGATTTTACTGATAATCAATCTATTGGATTATGTCCCTTAGTATTCTAAGGCCTATTCTAGTAAGTGAGTACTCCCGAAAAAAGTAAGCTATGTCTACAAACAGTCAATTCTTGAATGGTAAATTCAGTGAGGCTCAAATTGAGCAATTGACACAGAGTCTATGTGGTATGAGACCGGTAGAAAATGACATTATAAAAGAAGAAACAAATGTAAACAAAGAAAACATGGTGTCTTACGCGGAGATCGTAACAGACACCGGTAAAGGAGATGAATATACTAACACAAACATAAAAAGTAATACATCCAGTGAAAAGGTTAAACCAGCCTTTCTTAAAGACGAGGATGTTTTTGGTTCATCTATAAAACCAGCACGAGCATTGTGACTGACTAATGTCGAGATTTACAAAGCCATTGGAGTAAGGGTACCCTTACAGTGTATAAAGGGTATACAGCGTATCGGGGAAATGTGGCGTATTTATATGGATAATGACGAAAACAAGCTGTCATTGTTAGTGCAGGGTTTAGTTTTGCGTAGCAGGCAAACCCCCCTTCATTCACAAAATCCATATAATCTTGGCAGAACACAACCAGACACCATAAGGATCAAGGTAAAAAACGTGCCACTTTCCGCCGATGATGGACAGATCCAGCGTGCCCTAACATTAGAAATTCAAGTGTTATTCTGAGAGAGACTCAGGGTAGATGGAAAATTAACAAATTGTGAAACAGGTGATAGATTGATTATCAGTAAAATTGGTATTTGTTGCTTCTTTGCAAAGCGCGCAGCATAAAGGAGAAAGAGTAAAAACTGGTTGGCTCGGAATCATGATAATGTGCCCGAGTGGGCGATATATTTATCCGCGGACCGTTGTTTCAGTGAGATAGCACTATGAAAATGTAACTTAGCGTGTTGGTCTTGTGCAAAGTGGACCTCATCATCATCTGATTGAAAATTAACTTGTTCTGCCAATGACATAGGTTAGAAATTGCTGAGTTGGCGCTAAGCAACAATCACCCACTCTCTCACGTAAATACAAGTATTTAGAGTAAATGTGATGTCCCTTTAACAACCTCATAACAAGTCTGTATTACCTCCCTTTCATTGTAAAATGTTAACTTTGGCCAGTTTGTGTAGGTATATTTCAAATTAAGATATCAATCTTTGTTTTATATTAGTTCAATTTATGATGTGAAAATATTATTTTATTTTATTTTTCCTTTCTTCCATTTTTAATTTAGTTTTGTGTATTGTCAAATAGTATGTTACAGATAATTATGTGTATTCCCAACCATGAGGGGCCCGGGTGGCTCAATGAGTTAGGTTGTTGGATCTAACAACTCATACAAACCAATCACCAATATGGCGTGGGTTCGCGCCCAGCTTTGTAAATTACAAAAAAAAAGGTGCACTCGACTCGCAACCGCAAGTGATAAAGTTTGCTTGCCCAGGGTCGGTGGTTCTCTCCGGGTACTCCATCGTCCCCCACTACTGAAACTGGCAGTCATGATATAGCTGAAATATTGCTGAAAGTGGCGTTAAACACCAAAGATCAAATCAACCCAACCATGATAAAGTTTACCAGTTGCTTGCCCATGGTCGGTGGTTCTCTCCGGGTACTACGGTTCCTTCCGCCATTAAAATTGGTCGCCATGATATAGCTGAAATATTTCTGAAAGTGGCGTGAAAACGCCAAAAAAGCAAAAACAAATCATATTTATTATTTTACTCCCTTTTTAGCCCACCTTGCCAAAGTGAAAGTGAGTTTTTGCCATCACTTGGCGTCCGTCGTCCGTTAACTTTTCACATTTTAATCTGTTCCTCTGAAACCCCTTAGCCAAATGAATTGAAACTTGGTAGAAAGCATCTATGGAAGATCCTCTATAAAGATTGCTCATTTCACTCCGATCCATTAACAAACATGGCCGCCACAGGCAATTCTTGTTTCTGATTGACCTATTTTAAAAAAAAAATTCTCCTCTGAAACCGCTTGGCCAATTGAGCCGAAACTTGGTAGAAAGCATCTATGGAAGGTCCTCTATAAAGATAGCTAATTTCGTTCCGATCCATGGCCGCCACAGGCGATTCTTGTTTCTGTTTGATTGATTTATAAAAAATATGCTTTTTCTGGGAAATGGGAGATAACTCTAATTTAAATATAGATATTTGTAAAATGCAGTTACCTCTGAATTGAATTACAGATAAATATGCCTCTAAAACCGCTCAGCCAAATGAACTGAAACTTGGTAGGAACCATCTATGGAAGGTCCTCTATAAATATTGCTCATTTCGTCCCGATCCGTTAACAAAAATGGCTGCCACAGGCGACTCTTGTTTCTGATTGGCATTGGCTGATTTTAAAAATTCTTCTCTTCTGAAACCGTTTGGCCAAATGAACCGAAACTTGGTAGGAACCATCCATGGAAGGTCCTCTATAAAGATTGCTCATTCCGTCCCGATCCATTAACAAACATGGCCGCCACAGGCAATTCTTTTTTCTGAGTGGGTCGATTTCTAAAAATCTTCTTTAACCACTTGGCCAAATGATCCGAAACTTGGTAGGAAGCATCTATGGAAGGTCCTCTATAAAGATTGCTCATTCCGGTCCGATCCATTAACAAACATGGCCACAGGCGACTCTTGTTTCTGATTGGCTGATTTTAAAAATTCTTCTCTTCTGAAACCGTTTGGTCAAATGAACCGAAACTTGGTAGGAACCCTGTATGGAAGGTCCTCTGATGTGATTGCTCATTTTGTTCCAATCCGTTAACAAACATGGCCGCCAGAGACAATTCTAGTTTCTGATTGACCTATTTTTAAAAATCTTCTCCTCTGAAACCGCTTGACCAAATGTACCCAAAATTTGTAGAATGTATCTATGGAAGGTTCTCTATAACGATTACTCATTTCGTCCCGATCCATTAACAAACATGGCCGCCACAAACAATTCTTCTTTCTGATTGACCTATTTTTAAACATCTTCTCTGAAAACGCTTGGCCAAATGATCCGAAACTTGGTAGGAAGCATCTATGGAAGGTCCTCTATAAATATTGTTCATTCTGTCCCGATCCATTAACAAACATGGTCGCCACTGGCGATTCTTGTTTCTGATTGGCTAATTGTTTAGATTCTTCACCTCTGAAACCGTTTGGCCAAATGAACCGAAACTTAGCAGGAAGCATCTATGGACAGTCCTCTATAAAGAGTGCTCATTTCGTTCCGATCCATTAACAAACATGGCGGCCACAGGCTATTCTTTTTTCTGAGTGGGTCGATTTCTAAAAATCTTCTCCTCTGAAACCACTTGGCCAAATGATCCGAAACTTGGTAGGAAGCATCTATGGGAGGTCCTCTATAAAGATTGCTCATTCGTTCCGACCCAAAAACAAACATGGCCGCCACAGGCGATTCTTGTTTCTGATTGGCTGATTTTGAAAATTCTTCTCTGAAACCGTTTGGCCAAATGTACCGAAACTTAGCAGAAAGCATCTATGGAAAGTCCTCTGTTGCGATTGCTCGTTTTGTTCCAATCCGCTAACAAACATGGCCGCCAGAGACAATTCTTGTTTCTGATTGACATATTTTAAAAAATCTTCTCCTCTGAAACCGCTTGAACAAATGTATCGAAACTGTGTAGGGTGTATCTATGGGAGGTTCTCTATAACAATTACTCATTTCGTCCCGATCTATTAACAAATATGGCCGCCACAGGCAATTCTTCTTTCTGATTGACCTATTTTTAAAAATCTTCTCTGAAACCGCTTGGCCAAATGATCCGAAACTTGGTAGGAAGCATCTATGGAAAGTCCTCTATGAAGATTATTCATTATGTCCCGATTCATTAACAAACATGGTCGCCACTGGCGATTCTTCTTTCTGATTGGCTGATTTTTTAAATTCTTCCCCTCTGAAACCGTTTGGCCAAATGTACTGAAACTTGGTAAGAAGCATCTATGGAAAGTCTTCTGTTGCCATTGCTCATTTCGTTCCGATCGCTTAAAAAACATGGCGGCCACAGACAATTCTTGTTTCTGATTGGCCTATTTTTTAATATCTTCTCTGAAACCGCTTGGCCAAATGAACGTAACTTGGTAGGATGCATCTATGGAGGTCCTCTATAAAAAATACTCATTTCATCCTTATCAATTAACAAATATGGCTGCCTCAGGCAAGTGTTGTTTCTTATTGGTCAATTTCTAAAACAGATTTTCCTCTGAAGCCACTTGGCCAAATGATACTAAACTTGGTAAGAAGCATCTATGGAAGATCCTCTATAGAGATTACTCATTTCGTTTTGATCCATTTACAAACATGGCTGCCACAGGCAATTCCTGTTTTAAATTGGTCAATTTCTAAAAAATCTTCTTCCCTGAAACTGCCTTGCCAAAATGAACCGATATTTGGTGGGAAGTACATATGGAAGGTTGTGTATTAAGTTTCCTCAAAGCAGAATGAACGGTGGGCGACACAGTCTCAGCCCACTGAGCCTCTAGTTTATGTATAAAATTAATTCCATTTTCAGTAAAATACTGTCCCACAAATTGTCTCAATTCTAAAGAAAAACGGAGAGATGTAAGTGTTAGTGTTATAGTGCTTAACGCTACTTTCAACGATATTTTAGCTATATTGTGGTGGTCAGCTTTATTGGTGTTCAATTATCTGAAATCCATGAAGTGTAAAATATATTGCTTACAAGATACACATTTAAGAGAAATAGATGAACCATTCATACCGTATCGGTGGTGTAATGGTTAGCGTGCTCGCCTCGGGTGCAGTAGATCGTGGGTTTGAGCCCAGGTTGGGTCAAACCAAAGACTTTAAAATTGGTATTTGTTGCTTTCCCGCTAAACGCGCATCATTTAGGAGTAAGAGCAAAGACTGGTTGGATCGGGATCAGAATAACGTGTCCGAATGGAGCGACATGTCTACCTGCAGACTGTTGTTTCAGTGAGCTAGCACTATAAAAATAGCTAGCACTATGAAAATTCAATTCAGCGTGTTGGTTTAGTACAAAGCGGACCTCGTCATCATCTCATTGAAAATGAACATGTTCTCGCCATGATATAGCTGAACAATTGCTGAATTGGCATTACGCAATCAATCACTTAATTACTCACTCACTCACTCACTCACTCACTGAACCATTCATTAGAAGCCAATTGGGGTGTATATTTAACTATTTTTATTCTAATCAAAGATGAGTAGAAACTATTATTTTGTCTTAAGCACAAATAATTTTATTACAATTAATTTTGCTGTTAATAATTCACTAGGCATACAGCTTTTACCTAGTATCCCTAGTGGTTAACCACTAAATAGCAAGGGCTTTGCTATTTAGTGAAGTTTATTTGAAAATGCATGTTTAGTACACTTTTTAAAGATAATACATTGTAATTATGACATTTAATAAACATATAATACAAATGTAGCTGTCTATGGTGATTTCACATGATTTTTGCATTGACAATATCCAGATTTTTTGACACTTTCAAACCAATCACAGTCGAAAGGTTAATTGTTCATACTGTGGATTGCATGCATAATTGCGCTGTTGCTTTTTCCTATTTTGATGGTAGTTCGCTTTATTTACTAATTGTTAGACTATGATATATATGATTGAATGGATTACTTCTGTCAGCTGTAACATGTTTTATTTGTGACATGTAAGTATTGTATGTACTACAATATAAATGATGAAGTTTCAATTATTGATTTTTCCCCTCATGTTAAATCACATGACATTACAATAATTTTGAAATCATGTGATATATCATCTGTTTAAGTATACATGTGCTTTGCTTATGAAATTATCTGTTTTGACTTTTCTAAAAATATTTGTATCGATCGCATTATTTACCTCATCCTTAAACATTTTAAATATATCTACTTTCTTTTGTTTTTGATTCAAATATAATAGGCTGTGATATATAGAAAAAACATATTAAGGTTATAAGCAGGTTTAGATCAAAATATGCATGATCATATATTTTATAGCCAAAAACAAGAGTTTCTAGGTTAAAAACATGATCTCTTATATAAAGATTTGTTGTCATTTTTTTCACCTCTTGCCAATATGTTTTGTTATATTTCCAATCAAAGTAAAAATGTTCATAATTTTCATTTTCTTTGCATACCAGACAGTCAATATCATATACTATTCTCCATTGTTTTAATATTTCTTTGCATGCTAAATATAGAGTGAATAAGTTTCCATTTAATTTTTCTTTTTATTTTATTAACACTAAATAATTAAAAGTGAAAAATAAAGTTTGCTTTATACAAGTCAAAGTATGCATTCTGTTCTTCTTTAAACATGTTTCCCATTTAGTATAAGCTATGGCCATAGTATGGGTTTTACTCTTAATTGTGATTCTAATAATATTTTATACACAATGACCTCTTTGTTTTTTATTAGTAGATTTGGGATCTGATTGTTAACTATTTTAATATACTTTTGTGGAATTACTTGAGTTTTTATTGAATCTTGTGTTATCAATGTTTCTTTCCACTGTTTTGGGATTGCATTTTTCAAAATATTTATTTCAGATATCCAGTTTTCTTTGTTTCTTAATTTGGCTGTAATTTTATATTCATTAAGGATTGATCTCAATTTTTTTCGGTTAATGAAGAAATAAACTCAAAAATGTGGTATACACTGGGTAACCCGCGAACCGAACCGAACAAAAAATTGTGATCAAACCTTATAAATGAATTCCTAATTAATTTATTTTCTTGTCCTAAAAATATTTTGACGGATAATAATTGCTTAAAAAGAATTAAAATTAAAATATTTCCCAATTGAGACCCCAACATGTGACTTCCGGTTAAAATTATTTATCTATGACATGATGGATAAAAAATTCTAACCAATTAAATTCAAGCATTTGCTACAAATTATCTAAAATATCATTAATAAAAATTATTCCACTTTTTATCCAATTAACTTTTACTAAACTTTTGCCTTTAAAAGTTATATAATTATTTCCCTATATTAATTGTTTTCTTATTTCTCTAAAACTTTGAGTAATTTTATCCTCCCCCCTGCCCTCCCCCCTCCTCCACAAATAATCCATGTTTTCAATAATTCTTTATAAAATGATGGAATATTTTTACTTAATTCATTTTCCAAAGATTTAAAGCTACCTAAATTCACATTAAAAATGAGAAAGTTTTTTCCTATATTCTCGAAGTACTTTTGTAGTATAATTTGCCAGTTTTCGTTAATATTTTCCAATAATCTTAATATCCATTTTATTTGTAAGGCTTTTATATATGAAAGAGTATTATTGGAATTATTGAAATGTACATAATTGATCAAAAAC
>MJUT01057257.1:167822-197329 GCA_002080005.1 Gigantidas platifrons
GGGTAGAAATTCATAATCTTTAAATTGTTACAACATACATGTAGCAAAATTTGAAGCATTTACTGATATATATCTATATATTGCCTCAAGGGGTTTTCCTTACTCCACCTTTACCATGTTTACAAACACATTCATCTAATTAAATCAACACAAATAAGCACTGATGCCTACGGGCATTAAAAACTGTGGTATATGAAAAATATTCAATGACACAAGACAAAGAAAGTAATGAAATTTTATAAAAAAAAAAATCCTTCATTGCCCCTTTTGACATAGATGGGTCCGTGACAGCATATAACAAATAATTATCCAATCAATGGAATGTGCCTGTTCGAATAGAACAGGTACAGGATAAATAGGATTATTCGAGCTATTTTTTTAGTTTAAACATATTTTATTTCCCAAATGTGCTTTTTTTCATATAAGAGGGATTTGATACTATTTGACTTCTTTATGACAGAAACATTAATATTATCGTCACAGTATCATTCAAGAAAGCTGACTACATTTCTTCATTCAAGGTAAATGTATACATTTATTCTATATTATAATATGTACATTACTCTAAATTTGATATTTGATATTTTTATTAAATTGCATAGTGCGGGGATAAAACCATAAGACACAAGCGGATGTATTTTTTACGAATTGCAGTGGTTTGGTTTTTGGTTTGGTTTTATGGTGTTTAACGCCACTTTCAACAATATTTCAGCTATATTCGTGGCAGTCAGTTTTATTGGTGGAGGAAAGCGGAATACCCGGAGAAATTCACCGACCAGTCGTAAGTCACTGACACACTGCGAATTTCTCGAATGGTTTCTTGGACTGAAATAAGAATATATTCCATTTAGATGTAAAGTCATACCTTTAAAGAAATCGAGGAAAACAGCCAAGTGATTTGAATTTTTATATTAGATAGGATGGGAAGCATGTAAATTTGTTTAGCACTCTGCGTTTCTGGCATCCAAAATAAGGAGGGACAATCCAATAAAATAAGGTAAGAGACACCGGTTAGAAACACACGGAATATGTCCAGTTCTACCTCTTATCCCTTAACCTATGTTATGGCGTATTCGTCAACGGAATCCATCATTATTTTGAAAAAAAAAGTAATCCACAAAGTCCTGTAATGCCTTTTGTAATTTGAAATTGTAAGTGCAAATTTAATTTGTGTTATTGTAAGATACAATTGGCAGTTTTATTCTGAAATTACTGAGGAACACGGAATGTCAATTCTTTATGATTCAAGACGTTGCCAAGATTGTCGGCAGCGATTCCATTATTGGCAAACCTAAAATGAAGGAATGGTTTGTTGTGTTACGATTATTATTCCGTCAGGACTGGTTTAGAAATCCGAAATTTAGTCATATCACAATTAATACTAACCAGTGTGTAATTATTGAGTAAAACCCAGTAGAGTTGATAATGTTGACCAATCTCACTTTGCACATGAATTGTCAATATTTTAAGTGTATGAAAAGAATTTGCAATTGTAAAAGTCTATATTTTAATTTTTAATTTCATTGCAGTTTTTTAAATTGTATATTCGTCTATATGAATTTGAAATGAAGTTAAGATTTTTATATATACACGTGTCTATATAATTTAGTCTGTATAATAATACATTTTTAATTTGCTTTTTGGCAACTGTCCAATATATAAGGGTTTTAGACACATCTCAAGGTGGGGTTTTCATTAGTCAGCTCGATAAGGTCTTCATAAGTGTCCTACCTTTCCTACTCCAAGAAGTGTCGTAATCACGATTGAATTGAAACAATCTCTGAAATAGAATTGTAGAAATCTAATATAGTGCGCACGACACGCTCATAATATATTGATATCCGCCAACAGCACAATCTGAATATCAAAATGTCTACTGTGGCTGTAGTTATATTCAATTATCTATTGCGGCCGTGGTTATAGATGTTCACCATGACCGGTATCCAGATATCCACTGGTTGTAGCCAAATTTCTACTGTTGTTGTAGTTTTATTTAGATATCCACTATTTTGGCGTAGTTATATTTAGATATCCTTTTCGCAGTAGTTATATTTAGATATCTACTGTGGTCGTAGTTATATTTAGATATTCACTGTTGGCGTAGCTATATTTAAATGGCAAATGTGGCCGTAATTATATTTAGATACCTAACGTGGTCGTATTTATATACAGATATCTACTGTGAATGTAGTCATGGTATTATAGTTAGATATCTACTGTGAAGGTAGTTATATTTATATTTTAACTCTCTCCGTAGTTATAGTTAGATATGCACTGTGGTCGTACTGATACTAAGATATCCACTGTGGCCGTAGCTATATCTAGAAACCTACCGTAGTAATATTTAGATATCCCCTGTGTGGCAGTAGATATATTTAGATATGCACTGTTGCCGTTGTTTTATTATAGAACTATTGTGGCTGCACTTATAGTTAGATATATACTGTGGCCGTAGCTATATATAAATGACAAATGTGGCAGAAATGATATTTAGATATCTAACGTGGTCATATTTATCTCTAGATATCTATTATTGTCGTTGCTATATTTAGATATCTACTTTCACCGTAGTTATATTTAGATATTCACTGTGGTGGCAGTTATATTTATATATCCACTGTGGTCATAGTTATATTTAGATACTGTGATTGTAATTATATTTAGATATCCACTGTGGACATAGTTATAGCTAGATATCCATTGTGACCGTGGTTTCTTTAGATAGCCACTACGGACGTAGTTATATTTAGATATCTACTGTGACCGTGGTTATTTTTAGATATCCACTATGGTCGTAGTTATATTTAGATGTCTACTGTGACCGTGGTTATTTTTAGATATCGACTATGGTCGTAGTTATATTTAGATATCTACTGTGACCATGGTTATTTTTATATATCCACTATGGTCGTAGCTATATTTAGATATCCACTATGGTCGTAGTTATATTTAGTTATCTACTGTGAACGTGTGCATGTTTAGATATGCACTATGGTCGTAGCTATTTTTAGATATCCACTACGGTCGTAGTTATATTTAGATATATACTATGTGGTCGTAGTTATATTTAGATATCTACTGTGACCATGGTTATTATTAAATATCCACTATGGTCGTAGTTATATTTAGATATCCTCTATGGTCGTAGTTATATTTAGATATTCACTGCGACCGTAGTTATATTTAGATATCTACTGTGACTGTAGTTATGTCTCCCCTTCGAACGAAGGGCGACATATTGTTTTAGTCTGATTTTTTCTTCTTCCGCTTCCGCTTCCGCTTTTGCTTCTGTTTCCGCTTCTGCTTCTGCTTCCGCTTCCTCTTCTGCTTTTTCTCAACGAAGCTTATCCGGACCATAACAGTTTTGTCTTTCCAGATAATTCAATTATATTTGGTATGTGGGTGCATGACCATAAGGCGGTGTGTCGTGAACCGTAATGACCTTCGTGGGACATTGACCTTTGACCTGAAGGTCAAATGATTGTTTTTAAATAGTATTTTCTTGTCCGGGCCATAACTTTTTTGTCTTTCGAGATAGGTCAATATGTGGTATGTGGCTGCATGACCATAAGGCGGTGTGTCGCGTACCGTAATGACCTTGACCTTTGACCTCAAGATTAAAAATTTGTTTTTTAAATAGTATTTATTTGGTATATGGGTGCATGACAATAAGGTGGTGTGTCGCATACCATAATGACCTTCGTGGGACATTGATCTTTGACCTCAAGGTCGAATTATTGTTTTAAATAGTATTTTCTTGTCCGGGGCATAACATTTTAGTCTTTCGAGATAGGTCAATGATATTTGGCATGTGGGTGCATGACCATAAGGCGGTGTGTCCCGTACCGTAATGACCTTCGTGGGACCTTGACCTTTGACCTCAAGATCAAATAATTGTTTTTTAAATAGTATTTATTTGGTATATGGGTGCATGACTATAAGGCGGTGTGTCGCATACCGTAATGAACTTCGTGGGATCTTGACAATTGACCTCAAGGTCAAATAATTGTTTGAAATAGTATTTTCTTGACCGGGCCATAGCATTTTTGTCTTTCGAGATAGGTTTAAGATATTTGGTATGTGGGTGCATGACCATAAGGCGGTGTGTCGCGTACCATAACGACCTATGTAGTACCTTGACCTTTGACCTCAAGGTCAAATAATGCTTTTTAAATAGTATTTTCTTGTCCGGGTCATAACATTTTTGTCTTTCGAGATGTTGCACAGATGGCAGCATTAAGGGGAGACATAAGTTTTAGATATCTAAAACAGTTCTTCCTAGTTATATTCAGACATCCATTGTGACCGTAGTTATATTTAGATATTCACTATGGTGGTAGTTATATTCAGATATCTACTGTGACCGTATTTATATTTAGATATCTACTGTGATCGCAGTTATTTTTAGATATCCAATGTCGTCGTACCTATTATTAGCTATATTCTGTGGACGTAGTTATAGCTAGATATCCACTATGGTCGTAGTTATATTGAGAAATCCTCTATGTTGCTGTATCTATATTTAAATATCCAATGTTGCCGTGGTTATATTAAGATATCTACTGTGGTCATACTTATTCCTAGATATCTGCTGTGGCTGTATTTATATTTAGATATCCACTGTGGACATCCTTAGTCCTAGATATCTGCTGTGGTCGTAGTTATATTTAGATATCCACTCTGTCCATAGATATATTTAGATACCAACTGTCGCTGTAGTTATAATAACTATTTACTGTTGCCATAGTTATATTTAGATATCTACTAAGACCATGGCTATGTTTAGATAATCATGTTAAGAAGCAGTGCTGAACTTTTCTAGATAACAACGACGTCTTCCTGTAACAGAAACTCTGTCATAAACAGTAACACTAAGGTTCTGTCGTTTTAAAGCATCAAGAGTGGTGTCCTGTAATAGACATACTACAATAAACCATGCACTAAGGTTCTATTTATTGTAGGTATCCTTGATGGTGTCCTGTAACAGAAGCACTATAAACCATGCCACTAATGTTCTATCTTTTTGTATGCATCAAGGACGATGTACTGGGTTACATTTACTTTGATCAGCCGTGTCAGTAAGGCTCTATCTTTTGTAGGTATCACCGATGGAGTTTTGTTCCATTTTACAGTAACATAAATTGAGTGATAAACCGTACAACCGGTACCGAGGTCCTATATTTTGACAGTTGTCAGTATCACGAATGGTGACTGTACAATTGATCTTGTACCATAAAGTAACATGCAACTCTGTTATATATCTTGCTGCTAACATTATATCTTCAGTCAATATGAACAACGGTGTCCAATTCCACTGTTAAACAACAGAAACCATGTGATATATCGTGCTGCTAACATTCTCTCAACAGACAATACCAACAACGTGTCCAGTCTCACTGTTAAACAAAAGAAACATTGTGATATATCGTGCTGCTAACATTCTATCTTCAGTCAATATCTACAACGGTGTCCAGTTTCACGCTTAAACAACAGAAACACTGTGATATATCGTGTTGCTCACGTTCTGTCTTCAGTCAATGTCAACAACGGTGTCCAGTTCCATTGTTACACAACATAAACACTGTGATATTTCGTGTTGCTGACGTTCTGTCTACAGTCAACATCAACAACGGTGTCCAGTTCCAATGTTAAACCTCATAAACACTGAGATAACGTGTTGTAAGGCTGTTTACCTCATCACCGTTTTAAGGTACTATAATAATTGTACTCTATAAGGTAAATTGATTGATTGATTGATTGATTGATTGATTGATTGATTGATTGATTGATTGATTGATTGATTGATTGATTGACATCTAGTGGTATATATAGATATTCAGGACGAGAAGAAGCTCATCAATCGGTGACTATCACCACAAAAGTTGTGAGTTCTGCCACTGTTCATGACGAGGTGTACTCATCAATTAGTGACTATCACCACAAAAGTTGTGAGTTCGGATGCCGTTCATGGCGAGGTGTGATACAATTTGTCAGTGATTTGCGACAGGTAGGTGGCTTTCTCCGGATACTCCGGTTTCCTCCACCAATAAAACTTGCCGTCAAGAAATTACTGAAATATTGTTGAAAGTGGCGTTAAACAGCATAAACCAAAATCAATATATAAACAAATATACAGAAATGAGAGAGGGGAATGCCAAAAATCACGAAAACACCAATCAGCACAAACTTCACAAAAATATTAGAAAACAAACATCGACCACCTCCATTACTAGTATCTACATCAAGTTCGAAATAAATAACATGAACAGTACGCTACCTGATTGAGTAAACCAGTGTACTGTAAGCCACAACAATGTTGTGTTTCCTCCAATACTATGATGTTCCATTCACATAAAAGGACAGAGGGCTGGGAATGATGACATGTATATTACATACTGAGTTCTTCTAAGGTTACTAGTTGCTCTCTCTGTTTTCTTTCTCCTTTTTTAATCTTGTAAGAAAAATCATTTTTATGGGGTTATGCTTTAAAAAAAGCCTTTGAATCCGCCACTGCAAATACAACTGACATTCAAGTGTTGCACAAGATAGTTGTTTAAACTAGAATTATATGCATGACCTATATCTGACTGGATCACTTGTTTTCTATTTTAATTGACATTTAAGTCAATTCAAGGTGTAAACAAAACGTACATACACTATTTACAGAGATTTAACATCAGACACTACTTGCGTATGTGTTCTACCACAACCATTAAAGGAAATCAGATTTTTTAAAGAATTAAATTGTTGAATGAAAAAATACGGAGATGCTATATACTTGTACACATCATGTCATTTTAATTAAATTCTCTTTCGAAGATGTTTATCTTAATAACAACCTAATTAGAATTAGATGTTTGTCGGGCAGTTAACATTTTAACCGGAGTGTTAGTAGATTGCTTATAAAAATTTGATTGTTTTAAAAGAAGTATTAGTGAACAAACAGTGTTTGCTAAACACATTCAACTTCATTATTGTATTCTAATATGATCATAAATGTGTTCTTTACAGAACGCAAGAAGACACAGACAATGGAAAATCTTAACGAGGTATGTACAGTGGCGTAGAGTAAAGTGAAGTATGCACAAAGTAGGTGGCAGGGATGTGGGGTGCTAATATAATTATGGACGTCTACCGCCGCCATCAGGTCAAGGGTTGTTCTTGGTGAGTGAGGAGCCTCAAGCTCACACATTTAAGCGATTTGAAATTATAATTTGTATTTGAAAATTACCGTGATTTTGAAGGAATCGTATCGCTTCTGTCTCAATCATTTGAATTATATATCGTATTGAATGACACTTTCATTTGGCAGAGTAGGGTTATGGTGTTTAACGCCACTTTCAACAATATTTCAGTTATATCGTCACTTCCGTTGGCGATTTGTGGAAGCCAGCTAAGATTTCGAAGATGACTTTGATTTTTAAAGATAATTTATCAGTATACATGTAGTATGTTTGCTCTCATTTGAGCATGGTGACTGTTACTTTGTTAGTATATAAGATCATAATGCATTAGGAATATCTATTGTTGTCGGCGTCAAATTTACAATTGACACAGACAAATATCCAAGTAAAATACAGCCATTTCTATTGTAATATTTTGGTGTTTAACCCCACTTTCAGCAATATTTCAGCTATATCATGGCGACCAGTTTTAGTGATGGAAGAAGCCGGTGTACCCGGAGAGAACCACCGACCATGGGCAAGCAACTTGTAAACTTTATCACTTGCGGCTGCGAGTTGAGTGCACCCTTTTTGTAATTTACAAAGCCGGGCGCGAATCCACGCCGTATTGGTGATAGGCTTGTGTGAGTTTTTAGGTAGTCCAACTCATTGAGCCACCCGAGCCCTTTACTTATATTGAATAGTTTGTAAACAATAGATGGTTGGTTTAGATTTATGGCGTTTAACACCACTTTTAACAATATTTCAGTAATATCGTGGCGATCAGTTTTATTGATGGAGGAAACCGGGGTAGCCGGAGAAAACAACTGACAAACTTTATCACTTTATGCACCTCGCAAAAATATCGTGACTTGATATGCACATTTTCAGCATAGTGCGTAAACGCTTTGTTGTCAAAGCATCCATGAGATGTACGCTTCAATTTCATATAAAATTGAGCAAGAGTGTATATTAAAGGTATACTATGTCTTTATTTTATATCTGAATATTGTAGTAATTAACATGTTGAATTTTAAGAATTCAACATGGCGGCTCATTCACACTTGAATCCTTAATTACAACATGTTTGTTGATTTGATGGCACACATTAGCCAATGAAAGAACGTGTTATGTAGTATTTGATTTTTTCTTTTATAAATGTTGGATAACTATCTTTAACTTTTCTCATTTTGTTTCAGAAACTTTACAATGCTGCAGGAGATGGGGATGTATATTTGGTACATGATTGTCTTCAGAAAGGTGCTGATGTCAACTATAAAGATGCCTGTGTAAGTATTATATAGTATAGTGCACAGATTCTGAGTTCATTAAAATAAATATAATTACATAAAAATTGAACAAAACATCAAGTATATGAACGGTTAGCTGGTTCTGCAGGGTGTTTCCTGTTGATGATTTCCCTGGCGTCTAGGATTTGTGGAGTATCGGACGTCTTTGCCATTCTTGCTGATGGCTCGTCTCTTGCTGGCCTAGTAACACGGGTTTTCTCAACTGTCCTTGGCATATCCCTCGATCTCGTATTTAGTTTCCCTGATGTAGTCGTTACACGTGATTGCTCACGTCTATGCTGGGGCACATAACCTCGTCCAAATCCCCGAAACTGTGCCCGTTGCTCGTGTGTTACCAATGATAATAGCCTTATGAGAATCCTCCACTGAATTAATACACTTGGATGATTAACGGGGTACATAGTATATACGCCATCCCTTGGCGGAAACCAATTCATGGCCCGTGACAACGAGCCATCATCGAACAGTTAGTAGGAATGAAGTCACGAGTGTTGTTTGTGAATCTGACTAAATCAAAGGCTGTAGCTTTTCGTCTGCATATCCAACTAGCCAACATAGCTAACGCCTTAGCCCGCAACTTCTGAAATTCCGGATCAGACTCCAGCGTATCATCAACTTTATCTTTGAAGATAAACGGGAGATGGTAATCCCAGCAGTGATGTTTAAGGTTTCTTCGTTCGTTTTCTACATTTGGGGATCGGGCATGTAGATTCCTTTTCCAAGATGGTATTATGCTCCTCTGGCTCTGCCGTTCCCGCGGTAACAGAACTCACACTTCGCCTCCCCTCCGATTCAGTTGAGATCTCTAGGCTGAGACGTGACGAATCACGTATATCCTTTTGAACATTATGGTCCTCTGATTTCACCTGTGTACTGTTGTTTGTTGGTACACAAATGTCTGTCCAATCTATGTCATTATACTCAGTTATATCGAGGACACAACTATCTTTATCAGCTGATTCAGCATTGGCGTCTCGTGGCACTCTCTCTTTCAGCCTCGTGATTATCACGGCTTCCCAGCTGATCTCCTTGGGGGAGTACCTCCATACTCCTCTGGGCCACCTGCCCTCATCTCCATCCTTTGTCCTTTTACACATGATTATCTACAAAATACAAAAAATTTTAACAATATGGTAAAAATTGTACATCAAATAAATTTCCTTAACCTAAATGGTACCTGCAGATTCAGGATCTTGGCATCGCGGACATCTGAACTTCACCAACGTGTCAGCTTGCTCTGGTGTCAGGTTTATACAGACTCCATGGTACCACTCATCGCAGTAATCACACTGAATCATAAACTGTCCATCATCTGGTTTTCTGCACAAACAGTACACATCACGATCAACCGGTAAGGTGATATTGTCACCTTCGCGTACGCGGTGCTGACACCGTATTAACCAGGAAAGTATACCACGATCTTTACAAAGCTTTAATCGATCATGGTTAATTGTTATGACCGTTTTTTGAAGTGTAACATTGTACACGTAGGAAGATAATTTGGCACAAATAATTCCAGGGCCTTTCCATGATGGGCCCATTTTTTTTAGCTCGGCCTTTGACTTTCGTTGTGTCAAGTACATAAACTATATCTCCTACTTTATGCTATCTTTCCAGTAGACGGACATCGTAGTCACGCTTCATAGTATTTTGGGTTTTCTTTCAATGTATCTCTCGCTGTTTCGTGAGCAGTCCAAATAGCTTATCTCAATCTTTTCACATAGTCATCTAGTGAATCGTCTGTCTTAGCGTCAGGAGGTCTGTATAACAAATCTGCTGGTTGATTGACTTCTCGTCAAACCGGTACTTCGGTTTACAGACAATCTTATTGCTCCTGCCAATTGTGGTAGATGTTCGTCCCAATTGTTCTGTTGTTTGGACACGAAGCAACGTACATTATACAGCTTGACCATTGGACGACGGTCTGTACGGGGTGGTTCTTGCCTTATGAATTTGTAGGACGTCACATATTGATTTGAATAGTCGGCTTTCAAAATTTCGACCTTGGTCTGTAAAAATTTGAAATGGAAACCCGAAGCGAGAGAAAAACTCATTCACAGCAGCCCTTGCAGTTTGCTTAGCAGTCTGGGTCGGTAATGGGATACACTCTAGCCATTTCGAAAACTGATCTACAATGACCAAAATGTGTGCATTTCCCTGTGTAGTCTCTGGTAGCGGTCCAAGGAAATCCAAATGTACACGTTCTATTGGAGCGCCTGAATGGTACTTCGTTAAAGGACATTTTGCCTTTCTGGTTGCTTTCTTAAAGGAGTTGCAAACACTGCACTTTTCAACAACATTTCTGATACTCTGAGTCATACCATACCACTGGTATTTGTCTTTGATTCGCTTCATTGTTCTGATTATACCCTGATGACCTGATGCCGGAATGTCATGACACAATGACATTATTTCTTCCGTAAGATCTCTAGGAATCACCAGTCTCGGTTTCATTTCTCAATAATCCACTCTCGTCAAGAAAAAACATCTCCTCATTTAGCCAGTATTTTTTCGCCCTCTGGGTGCATCTAAAAATAGTCGCTTCCGACGGTTCCTCTTTGTCTCTCAACCAAGTTAAAATAAGTCGGGATCCTTTGACTGAAAATTTCGTAATACCTCAGTGTATAAGTTGCTGCTTCAAGTCCTGGGGCCGTGTTCTCGAAAGTATCCTAAGATTTGTCCTAAGATATGTCTTAGGACGATTTTTAGGATGGTCTTAGGACCATCTTAGGACATGTCCTAAGAGTGATCTCGAAGCTATCTTAAGACTATCCTAACTTAGGATGTCTTAACTATGTCCTAAGTGTCAACGCAATGATTAGAAAAATAGAAATATTGTGTACAACAATTATTTCCAATATTAAAATATAGCAAACACTTGATAAAAATACTCATAATAAAATATAAGATGTAAATAAAGTTTTTTTTTCAATTTCATCTACTTTTTACGCTGCATCCCATGAGTCTGATTCTTGTTTTCTTTAATTTGCAGTTATCTACAAATGTATATATACGTAGTTCTGAAGGGAATCCGGGTCCGTTCGCCCTAATTCCCGTTCGCCCTATTACCTGTTCGCCTTGATACCTGTTCGCCCTGGGTCCGTTCGCCCTAAAGGTGGATCCGTTCGCCCTAAAAGTGGGTCCGTTCGCCCTATGAATTATAATCATGTAGGGTATTAAAAATAATAGAAAAATAAGTGATATTTATATTATAGATAATAAATTGAGAAATTTTAAATATGCGGCTTGCTAAAGTGTACAGTCAATGGACATAGGTATTCGTCAATCGAACTTACGATATATATTTCATATAACCACATTGTTCAAAAAATTATTTTGAAGTCATTTAATTTCTAAATGGGTTTTGATAATTTTTGCAACAGGATAAGCAGACATATTAAAGATTATTTGTTTATTTTAGCATGATTTTCCGTTAGATTTCCTTTATTTTCTTATGATAATCTATGTTGCCACCTTTCACATATGTCGCACGAAATAGCATGCTGTCGAGGGCGCACCTCTCTGTCACACGCAATACATAAGTATACGTACAGCACCATAATTTATGGCAAAATGAGGAAATATCAGATTCCATCAGTATATGTATGATATTTGTCAAAACACATGAGATCAAAGAGCCCAAGCTGTGAGGTATATAATTCTTTTATATTTGCAATTGGTTTCAACTTTGTTTTACTCATACCAAGCTTACAAGTGAATACTTACAGAACAAAAGCCATCAATGAATGAAAACAAAGAGATCAAAGATACAATAATCCCCAATCAATAATTGCAATTATGAAATCAACAATCATTAATTTTATCGAATAAATCTATCTATAAATTTCAATTAAGCATTTCAAACAATATACGTAATTATTGCTTGAAAATAACTTTAATTATTTTTTCATATCATTATTTCTAAATTTTAAATTAAAATATCCATTATGTTCATTAAAATACGTTTTACTAATCAGGGCGAACGGACCCACTTGTAGGGCGAATGGACCTAGGGCAAACGGACCCAGGGCGAACGTGTAGTTAGGACGAACGGATCCGATACCTTCTGAAGGTCATATACGATATATAACTAATGTGTAGCACTTTTTTACAATGGAGTACAGTCATTACCGTTATTTTTTGTGTGATTACTTTCAAGTGAGCTAATTTCAAACTTTCAATGAATTACTGATTTAAGATGAACAAAAGATATCTCGTGCAGCGTTTAAATTATAATAGGAAAATCATTGTTAATTTACTTATTTAGATTTAAAAAAACAGCATTAATGTGTATACCAATCATGTTCTACAACTTCGTTTTTGGTACAAAATATCAAATTATATAACAATTTCGGGGCTAGGATCATCTTAAGACAATCCATAGATGTCATAAAGTTAAGACTAATTTCGCGACATGTCCTAAGTTAGGACATGGTCGACAACACGACTTAGGACTAAGATTTGTTCTAAGATGGTCTTAGGATATGTCTTAGTCCTAAGACACTTTCGAGAACACGACCCCTGACTCCTTAGTGACATTCACATTGGGTGAATCCAAATATGGCATGTGAATTGACATTCCAAGTGGAGTTTCTACAATTTCAATTGAGGTATGACTCAATGTTGAAGTGTCTCTATTTGGGTATCTCGTTTCCGGTAATATCCTTGAATTATGGTTCATGTCATGAATTTCTTTGCAATCTGGTTCACTGTGCTCCAAATTGGACTCTGGCGTTTTGTGCAAGTCCTTCTGGTCACCTGCACTATAATTCACGTGACAAGTCACGTTTTGGCTCCGCTCTGTAATTGGGGGTAACGCAGACTCTGGCTGAATTGTTATCTCGCATTACACTGTTGTTCTGGTCTTTTGCTTCGACTGTGAAGCTAACGGAATAACATCGTCTACAGCTTCCGGAAACCCTAACCAACGTTGATGCTCCCGTGTACAATATGTACAAGATCGGCAAGGTAAATTGGTCCATAACAATTCCCCTGCGTGGTGTCGATCCTTGGTACAATCCTGGCACATTTGCAGCCGGGATAAAGCGTCCGCATTAACGTATTGTTTCCCAGGTTTATGTTGTACCGTCATGTGATATTGACTCAGCTCTTCGAGCCATCGAGCAAGTTGGCCTTGTGGCTCTCGGAAGTTTAACAGCCATGTCAAACTACTGTGATCTGTACGCACAGTGAATTCTCTGCCTAACAAATAGTGTCTATAGTGTCTAGTGAATCTCACGACAGCTAGTAGCTCTTTTCTAGTGGTGCAATAATTTACTTGCTCTTGTGTCAACGCAAAGCTGGAATAAGCTATAGTCCTTTCCACTCCATTTTGACCCTGTATTAATTCCGCGTCAATGGCGTAATTGGAAGAGTCTGTGTCCAAAATAAACTGATCGTTGGCATTTGGCAATTCCAATACTGGAGTTGTCATTAATGCATTTTTAAGAGACGTGAAAAGCTTTTTCATCTGCTTCCTCCCATTTAAATGGCTTTTTTCCCCGTCAATTTGTGTAAGGGATAAGCTACGTCAGCAAAATACCTAATGAAGTTTCTATGGTAATTAGCGAATCCAGAAATTGTTCAATTTGCTTTGTCGTTGTTGGTGTGGGCCAATTCAGGACAACTTCAGCATTTTCATCACACATGGATATTCCATTTTTGTCAACTTTCCGGCCTAAAAATTATACCTCCTCTTTAAATAAGTCACATTTCCTTGGTTTACGTTTTAGTCCATGTGTGCGGAAACTTTCAAAGACGATGCTCAAATTCCTAAGATGGTCATCAAAAGTTTTTCCCATCACAAGAATATCATCCAAAAATGCAAGGACAATGTTCCATGTTAATCCGCGTAATACCAAGTTCATTACTCTGGCGTATGTCCCTGGCGCCTTGCACAGCCCAATACGAACAAATTGAAAAAGTCCATACTTAGTGATGAAAGCTGTCTTAGGTCTATCAGATTCTTTGATTTCTATCTGATAATACGCACTGTTAGCATCAAGCTTTGAGAACCAATGGTTACCAGCTAAGGTGTCAAGACACTGATCAATAAGTGGTAACAGGTATACATCTTTCGTAGTGACCGCATTGACCTTTCTGTAATCTACGCACCATCGAATGCTACCATCACATTTTCTAACTAATACAGGTGCTGATGCCCATTCTGAATAGGATGGTTCAATTATGCCAGCGTTTTCTAACTTCTCCAGGTGTCCCTTTTCTTCATTTTCAAAACATCTTGGAACCCGTCTCATTCGTTGTTTTATGGGGCGAGCATCCGCTGTTTCTATTTCATGTTCTATCTCCGAAAAAGACCCTAGATCAAACTTGTCTTTTGCAAAAACGTCGGAAAACTCCAACAACAGGCTGTATAATTGCTGATTTTGGTCCTCTAACAAATGTTTACTGGATTTTTCATACAATTGCTGCAGGTGTTGTGGTAGCTTTTAATTGGTTGGGTCGCTTTCCGTGGTGATTTTGGATATACACGGGGAATCCCCGGAATCATCCAAGTGTTCAGCTTCAGTCGCTTCACCGATCCATTCTCCTTTGTTAAGTTTAACGACACGGTCAGTCATTTTTAATAAACTTACTACGGGGTTAGTCCCGGAGTCATAATAGCCTCTAGGCATCAATAGATTTGACTCTGTAGTTTGTTCTATTACATAGCAATTCCAGTCGTTAAGTTTTTCGCAACTAACTCTTACTACTGAATTAGGAGGTATATCTATTTTTTCTTGTAATGTCACTTTTGCTACTTTAGACACAGGTTCTGCTGGTCCATATATCAATGGAACTGGTTCTCCGTTTATAAACAATACTTGCTTAGCACAGTCTAAGATTGCTTTAGCTTTGAAAATGAAATCTAGACCCAGTAACATATCATAATATATTGGTGCTACATAGATATCAACCCTATATGTCGTAGAACCAACATTTAAGTCAAATGGCTCTGCAATCAAAGCGTCCATCTGCATACCTCGCCCTGCTGCATGCACTGTAGTTTTTCTCTTAGTGGGGGGTTTTCTTTCTTAAGACTGAAAATATTTGTCTGAAATAATAGTGACTTCAGCAGCTGAATCTACCACACAAACGACTGGTTGCTCCTGTACTTTTACATTGAGTCTAAGCATAGCCGATGACCCTAGTCGAGAAATAGTTCCGCCTAAATTTATTGGCTCATGTAGCTGTAGCTGTATCGCATAATTCTCTTCCATAGTAGTGTCACCAAGGTCATTAGTATCTACTGAAGAATCAATTATATTGTCGGTAAGTGTAGATGCATCAAGTGTGGCAGGTGTCGCAACACCCGATTTCTCTACGGGGTTCACCCTCGACTTACTCTGTTCAAAACTCACATTCAATGGTAGGCGGTCAGGTGATGTGAGAGTCAGGGTTCTGCCCTCTAGCCTGACCCCTTCTTGTTTAAAGAGTCTGTTTTGTTTTTTTATGTCTGGCACCTCATTGGTCCTACCAATCAGGTCTGGACAGGTCCTTTGTATATGCCCTATTAATGACAGAAATAACATTCCAGATTTTCCAGTATTTCTAACGGGATAGGTCCCGATCGCTTCCTGAAAAATGGTTTTTGTTCATCTTTTTTACTCGAATTCTGATCGGATTGACTGTTACTGCGCCACGATTGGCGGTTGTCTGAGGATCGGTTGAATCTGGGTTTTTGCGTTTGTTGCTCGGACTGGTACCCTCTATCCGTTTGTTGTATAGGTATTTGTTGCCGTTTTATCTCAGACCTAATACTCTCAAGTTCCTTTCTATGGGTTGTTTCCATAGCAGTTATTTTATCCATAAGGAGTTCTATATGTTGTGAAACATTTTGCATGTCTGTCTTTTTCGTCTCAGCTTTCGCTACTGCTTGGGCGGTTAGGTCTACATCATAGTCATAACTAGGCTCATCATCACGTGAAGGCTCACGTCTATTCGTTGGTTTACCAAATATTGCAGTATGGTTATGTTGATACCACTTTATATGATCTATAGCTGCTTAACAGAGCTGGGTTTGGCGGTCGTTGCATGCTGTCCCGCATCCTTGTCCGCACAGCCTTGGCAACTTTTCCAAATGGCCTGAGTATACATGTAACTGTCTGGTAGGTCCCTATATGCTTTACATGCTAGAGATAAAACTCTGTCTGCCCTATCTTCTAGTCTTTCAAGTTGATTCTGCCTTGCACTCATAAATTGGATTTGTAGTGTCTCTGGCAAATCTTGATAGTTGAATCGTTTCTCCAGTTTGTGTATAAGTTGGAAGTAATCTGTGTACTCGTCTCGGTAAATAAGATTGGTGTACAAATCGCCTCCTTTTCACTGTAAACACCAACAAAGTTGATCTTTACGTTCCGTGGTAGACCACGATAAACGATCTGCGTATCGCTGGAATTTTGAGTAAAAGGTTTTCCAATTCGTTGTTCTATCATACTTCAAACCTTTTGGCATGTCTATTGACTTATGTCGTGGTGGATTATACTGTGGGTCATGTCTATAATCTGTACTTCGCGATGAAGGATAAGAAGTTTTATTCCCTACTGTATATGGTGATGAAGGTGTCCTTCGATCATATCGCCTGTCGATATTTCCCGAGTAATACGGTGATGGTGATGGGGTTCTACGGCGAGGAGTCGGAGAAGGTGATCGCAGTATTGTCTGAGTATTTCGTCTTGGTGCCGAAACTGTGTTTTACTGGTGGATTCCTAGTGTCAATATTCAAATTACTTGACAACCATGGTGGTGATTGGAGCATGCGTTCACGTGAAAAATCACGTTTTGTATTTGTATTCTCCATATTAGCTTCAAGTACTGGTTTCCTGCCAGCCGTTTTCCTCTAAACTGGTACCTGGTCCATCATGTTTGTGTCTGATTTCTGATCACGTGATAATTCACGTCTAGGTTGTGGTTCTTCCTGCATAACCTCTTCCGCAGTCTTATTTTTACTGTAATACTGATGATCTCCCAAGTTTAATGTATAATCTGATGGTTTTCTTAGTTCTGATGGGGGACGTGAATGTTCACGTACTTCCTCGTGTTTCGGTTTCAACAAGTATTCATCTGAAAAATCGTCACCATCATCTACATCTGCGTTCGTGGTATGTTTATATTGGAATGGAGTTTGCGATGTCTCAATGTTTCCATAATCATAATAGTCTTGGACTTCAACATCAGACTGGGTCCAAGCTCGGTAAGCTGTTGCCTCAGGACATGCTGGCGAAAAATCAATCATGTCTAGAAGTTTTCGTGTAAGCTTCAGCCTTGGTACTTCAATGAGATCTGACGCAATAATGTCGCCATACTGTTGTCTTAACGACATTATTCTTTCCGCCTTACTCTGCCAACCCCAGGCAACAACAGCAAGTAATCAATGGGGCAACTATTTATTTTTATTTTGGGTTGCTCTGACATTTTTGGCAAAATAACCGAAAAAATACACGAATGATAACTAAATCGCACGTAAAAATACAATTATTTAAAATTGTAGCGCCCGTAAACACACAAAAAATTTATGTCAATACTATCACAAACTAAATGCAAATTTAAAATTCTAAAATTTTCAGTGTGCAAAAATGTTGTAATATTAGCCATAGTGTATCAAAAAAATAATTAAAATGAAATAAAATTGATGCAATGTAATAATTTATATCACTGGTTGATAACTAGAAAATTGTTGTTGTTGTAAAGAAATTCGTGACAATAGTCCTCACTTTTTCACAGAATTATGATGGTATACAGGAATTCGTGGCAGTAGCCATCACCATAAATTGAAATCATAATAATCGAGTCATTTTTCGGTAAAAACGTGAAATCACGAAGAAATGTCTTTGCAAATCAATGCGATGAATTCATAAATCGATGTTTTTATGTTTATGCACTGGCAGAAAATGCATTAAAACTTCGATCTAACGATTTTCACTCACGTGACGTCATCACATTGAATCGTCGAATTTTCAATCAAAAATGTATGCTCGCAGCGCCGGTGTTGTGTGACCGAATATCTGTGACAAAGAGCGAACTTAAATATCTACTTAACTCACCAGTTATCCAAAGATATCTTTCCCAAACTCGTCAAATATTATCAACCTCGCTTCGCAATGTGTTCTTCTTCAATCCCGCCAAAACACAACACTGGTTCCTCTCAGTCGATAGCAAGCAGCCCAATGTACTCGATTCCCGGTATCTAGTTCTGCAGTACGTCTAGTTACCGTAATACCATACAATACATGATGACGGTCGTTATCCCTCATTCCCAACAGTCATAAGACTTTCTAGCGGAAATAAGGTTATTATTATAATTTAAACTTATTTTATTGCTCATAATAACAACAAATGGATCAGAAACAAGTTTTACAACTTAGAAATGTCTTCTCCGCTAGTTACATCAATTTACATATAGTCAGAACAGTATTAAATACATAATAAAATATTTGTTAGGAATATGGAGACGAAGGGAAAAAAATAATAAGCGAAAGAAGAAAGAAAAAAACATACAATAGAACAGAAAAAAACAAATTTCAAAAGTCCATGAAACATACTGTGTGCTAAGGTATAATATATTGCAAATCGACCACACCTCAAAGACAGTTCTTAAACACGTGGTGTATGAGTAGGCATATCAGTGGAAAAACTATTTTCCACATTTAATCAATCCTGATCCTGAAAACATCAAGCCAACTCCTTCACCATCACATTTCAAACTTTACTTTTCACTGGTCATCGGTAAATTGAGGTTAATTACTATGTAAATATTAATTTAAAAAAAAAATGCAAAGAAAGACAACTCAAATTGTTTTAAATTACTATTATCACAAATTACTATAAAGGGCAATCAATCTAATTAGTCTTACACAGTTTCTTCTTGTATTCTCTGTTTCAAATTAATGAGAGTTTCTATAAATCTGAAAATAAAATTTAAATACTACAAACACCAAATATAACTTATTTCTATAATGGTCAGTGATGGGAATAAAAATCCTATTCTAATATGACGTCCTTCAAACGCTTTGAATCCAAACCCGTGGTAAAATTAATATATACCTACACCCATTGTAATTTATGACGTCATCGACAATTTATAACGATATTTTACCAATTTTTACATATTAGAATCGAAATAATTCATGGAAGCAATATGTATATATTGTTTTTACCATGGGTAGGCCTTTATGTCAGCTTTTTACCCCTTGTTAATGCTCGGGGTAAAACTTCGTGACATAAAGGCTTACCCGTGGTAAAAACAATATATACATATGACTTCCATGAATTATTTCTTAATTATATTTATAACATTAATGATTTTTTCTCTTAATGAAGTATATATACGTAACATTTATTAAAAATCTAAAGAACGTCTATTTTTATTATTTCATCAAATAAAATATTTTTTGAAATATAAATAATAATAACAATAAGTACCTATAAATTTTAAAGTCCCTTCCTTAAAATCGTTGACAATTTCCTCTGGTGTTAACTCATATATATCATCTGTGCATGTGTCTTCTTGTAAATCCCAATACTTCACCTGCAAATAAATGAATATTTGAAATTCTATTTCTTTGTAGTGTAAACTTTGTTTTACATTAATTTTGTCATATATAGGTATGAAAGAATATACAACAGACAGAAACACAAATCACATAGGAAAGACAATTAATCAGTTTAAGATCAAACGATAATACAAATATTGATGCATATCATGCATGTTTCTGGAATTACTGTCATCAGGTATTATCATATTCCAATTAATACCTGCTTGCTCTACCACAAAAATTAAAGGAATGGTGTTTTAAAATATATCAACATTTTAATATGACATTTATATCAGGTACATGTACAAATATATGACTTGACTCTTTATGAAAAAAAAAACAGTTCATCAAAATATTTGAACAAATACTAAAATAAAATGTCAATATTTGAAAATTCCGTAATCCATGTGAAAAGATAAATCATGCAAAGGAATGTGATCTGACACCATAAAGGTATATTGATATCTTATATGACAATGTGCGTGTTATATAGAATGATTGTTTCTGAAAAAAAATTACAGACAGGAAGATCATGCAAGATACAATCTTGAAATAATGTTTTTTTAATTGTTAGGGTAGATGATGCATGTGAAGATCCCATGCTATTATACTTCAGATTATAGTAGGATACACAGGCGCAGATCCAGTGATTTTAAAATGGAAGATTGCTATTTTTTAAAGACCATTTATGGAAAAATAGAATTTTTTTTTACATTTTTGAAATAATTAAAGGGGCAGAGAGGTTCAACCTATCTGAACCCCCTCTGGATCCGCCACTGATACATTTCACTACTTTTCGAGGTATTATGTTTCAAATTGTAAATCACAAGGTGATGTATATTTTAAAGGGTTGAACAAACAATTAGCTTTCAAATTATGAACTGCTCAGGAGCAATAACCTTAAAAATTCCATCAGCAAGTGACAAAATCCCCCTTTCCATTCTGTATCTCTACCATTCTCACTCCAAGTATGTGAAATTAAACTATTGACCAAACTTTGTGGATCATCATTAAAATTTTTGGTAATGAATGCTGAACGATTTTGTAGGGCTCGCATTTCTATTAACATTAGCAGGTTTGCTTTCAGCTTTTCCACATCAAACTGTTTCCCTTTCTGGCTAAACATTAATAAATTTTTGTCATCTGGTGAAATTTTTAAAACTTGTTTATTTTTATAGATAGTGATTTGATTTTTCAATTGCTGAATTTTTTCTTTTTTAGTATGAGTCTTGTCCAGTTGTTTCTCTATTTCCTCCTCAGAGTTCCAAATACCATCTCTACTAATTAACATCTGAATAGGCTCTCTTTGTTGTTATTTACGTTCGTCTTGGTCATGCTTAACTTTTATTTTATCATCGATTATTTTGACTCTCTCTTTATATAACTGATCTTCTCTTTTCTTATTTTTAATAATAGTATTGCTCTTATTGACCATAGCTTCCTTTATAATGTTGTTCTTATCACTTTCACACTTACTATGAAGCCATTCATTTGTTTTATTATTTCTAAACATAATCGCATTCTCCATTGAGCAAGTATTTGAATTTGGAGATGATTTAATACTGGTGTCTAGTTTTGCCATTAAACGTTCTACTGTTATATTATTTGGTGCACATGTTTCACTATCAATAACAATATTTTCGTCTGGTTCATACAATTTTCCCTTTGGTAAAAAATCTTTAAATAATACTTCAACCTTTAATTTTAAAGCCATACAAAATCGTTTTAAGTAAAGTTCAGTTTTTTCATCAAGATTGCTAGATAAAAATAAATGTTTGCTGACATCATCCAAAACTGTAGAAGGTCCAAATAGTAGAGAAACTTTATTTTCTGAAAGTAATTTCGGAGTTTCAATGAATATTTTTAAAAATGTGACTAAACGGTTGTATATGTTTCCCATGTCAATGGCACTTTTTGAGTCATCTGCAACAAATTTCCAGTATGGTTCATTTAGGACTTTACCTATGATTCCTAATGCTCGACAAGAAGCTAAAATGACATCATTTTTTATCCAAGTGTAAATAAAATCCTGTGTGAAGTTAAGTGTAGATTTTGAATTTTTTAGATATGCTTCCAAATGTTTTGCCAAATAAAAAGTTCCTGCAGCATTATAAAATAAACAATTAAATCTATTTCCAATGAATTTGGTAATAGGTATAGAGGATATTCCAACGGACTTTAAATATACTACAGATAAAAGAGGATCACCAGATCCATCTATATAAAAAAAATTGCAACAAATTTGATCAGATTGACAGTCTTTGTCTCGGATGTTCCCTTTTCACAACCTGATAAACTATCGTTCTCTATTCTTATTAATTCTTTTTCACAGATCTCTCTAAATTGTAGTAGTGGATGTACTGCACATTTGAAGGAATTTGGCATGCTGTTTGTCATATCAAAAATGTCTTTACTTAAATTCTTGTTAACTTTCTCTTCTGTTGAACTCCTATCGGTCATATTTTGTTTTACCTTACTTAAAATATTGTTTCCATTATCAATTTCGGAACTACTAGTATTAAGATCTGTCAAATTTTCCTTCGTGTATGCAGTATATGTATCAGCTTTTCCATCTGCTACTTCTCTTAAACCAACTGTATATGTTTTTGTGCCATTAGATATATTGCTATGCATACCAAATAAATGCCAGTCATATGGAACACTTTACATAAACTCAGAAATAATAATGCTGTTGTAGTCAGTAAATGTGAAAGCTACCACTGTCTCAAGGCTGTCAATTATACCTACAAAATAATATAACAATTTAATTTTCATCCCATGGTTGGCAATTGTGTAAGCGTACCGGTACTTTCTTTATGGTGTGTAGACTGTCCGGGAACATAAATACCCTAGTGTATTTCTACCTTGCACTAGTGTGTTTATTCCGTCAGTGTATTTATGTCGGGGAATTTCTACCCTAGTGTGTTTTATTCAAAAGGAAAGAATACACTGTTACAATTACATGTGTACTTTATACATGTATGTGTGGGTTTTTCTCACTATTGAAGGCTTCACAATGAGTGCAAAATGAAGAACAGCAATATAAAGCGCTATGCCAATACATCACAATTAATGTTATGGCACAGACTATTATACGGTTGTATTTCCATATCCCCTCTTCCAGTTTATATGTTGACCAAATTAAAATTATTGTTGATTTGAAAGATTTTAAAGTTTCATATTTCACACTTGCTTCAGACAATTAAAGTTATAACAAATGTTGTTCATATTATGATTACACCAATATTCTAATTCTCACCTTACAATACCATCCATTTTATTCAGTTAGATGCAGTCTGGGTTTCCAAATTAGTAAAATAATGAACATAAATAACATATTTACAAGATTTCTTTTGTTCTACCATATATAAATCCCTCATCATCATTATAAACCAAAACACCCCTTTCATAATCAAGATAAATGTACCAAATATATACAATTAAGTTTTCCTAATTTTGAAAGGTAAAACTACATTGTATGTCATTGTAAACGGTAAACCAGAGATCGAGACGCTAGTTATAAATACTGCTATGAGTGTTGAATTCTATATTTTGCGACAACGTACATATATTGTATATTTATATTCTGATATCTGAACAGTTGGCTATTGTGACATCACATTTTATTACTAATTTTGAATCATTCATTGTTTTTCAATTGACTGCAGGGTGTCAATATATCAAAATTTGTATGCAGAATATTCAATATCTTCTAACTATAATTCTTATCAGCCAATTGCATTTTATTTTATAAATTTGAGACATTCAACATTTCATATTTAAATAATGCTCACTTATGATACCTCCGCATATCTTGGGACAGACGGAAGGACGAGCAGAGGTAAAACAGTATACCCCCTCCAGTGTAGTGGGGGTATAGTCAAAACATTGGGGTTCAATTAAGTCTTTTTCAAAATAATTTTTGGTTAAAAAAACTATCATTGCATATTGTATTTCTCTATTACAATATCTTACTTCCTACGTTTGAGCATGCTTACAGAATGGGAGGACAAGTCACTGTCACTACTCTCTCCCAAATTCTGAGCCATAATCAATCGAGGAAGTGGCGCCCCCTGAGAATCAGTTGGCCACTGCGTTTCAGCATCACTAAAACTACAAGTGGGCTCAACTGATTCTCCTAAATCTGAAAGCACTTGACTCTCATTGTTATCATACCTGGAGTTGGTAGATAATTGAGAGTCTGACATACTTCCAGAATCCAAATGTGTCGAAATGATTTCAGTTTCTGAAAGCACCTGGCTATTCCATTCTAAATTAATGGAAGGTAAAACCAGTGCCTCTCCCACATCATCATCAGTTAATGGAGGGAAACTGAAGTCATTTTGACTATCTGAATATAATGAATCAGACTGAACACTGAGTGTTCAAGAGGGGCCCAAATGCTGTCATTGTCATCATTATATGAACATGTAAAATGTTGAATGTCTCTTGCTAACTCCATGCTTAAATCTGAAGACAAAATACTTTCAGTCATTTCAAAATATGATTGTGAAGGCATTATGTCAACTGATTGTAAAGATGGAGTATCTGGCTCCTCAAATACAACACCAATACTTCCATCATAAAAAGTAGTACTCATGTGAAATACAGAATCTGATGGATCTATTGAGCTGTCTGTCACTGCTCGACTCTGGTTTAAAGCACAATTGTGACATTCACAATCTCTCAAAACCAGAGTTTCAGGTATTGTTGAATCAGGAGTCACATCACATTGTGTCCTGCATACAATAGCAAATCTGTACATAATGGTAAGTTTACAATTATCTGTAAATATTTCTAAATTTTTTTTATCAAAAAATCCTGGAACCCAAAGCTGACATCTAGCCATTATCTGTAAATTAAGTTAAAAACATCATTTTACAACCACTTACATTTATATTTTTTTACATAATTTTATTAAATAACCCATCATATCAAATTGCTTTGTGTATCTCACTGCTCATCCAAAATTTTAGGAAACAAGATGAAATTGAATTCAATTTAAAAAAAAATAAAAAGCATAAATCTATATCTTAATAAAAGAGCCCTTTTGACAGAAAGTGACAGTGACCCCTCTTTTTTTTTTCTCGGTAATTTTTTTTCATTACCATACCAACCGATATGAACAATTTGATTTTTTTTAAGTGTCTTTTCAATGAAAATCCAAAAATGAAATAAAAATAAAATATCAGCTGTGGTTTCGGAAACAGACCATAGTATAAGGGAGGTAACTCTTGGTCAATTGTTCATACAATTTTAATTTAATATGTGTCGGTTTTCAACTGTTGGGTCAAATAGGCTGAATATCTACAAATATACCATAAATAAGTTTATGTTCACAAATCTGTACATCAGACAAAACGAGAACGCTAAAACAATATTAATTTTGCAAAAAAACTCTGTCAGTCTCTGAATTCTGGAATTTTATCAAAATAATTTTAAATATTTGTTTTTCAAGTATGAAATGGATAATGTATGTGTTGTTCAATATCTACTCTAGTCATCCATACTAATATGGATTAGGCACAGCCTACAGGCGAGCATCGCATCTACGGATAGACATGTACATGTATTTTACCAGTCTATGATTATGAGTCCACAGTCTCTTGAAGTTCCAAAAATAAAAAAATAAAATAGAAAAACATTTTTTTCTTATTTGTTTTTTAGTTTTTGAAAATGATTTGATAGATTTGATTTTTGGTGTTTAACGTCACTTTCAACAATATTTCAGCTATATCATGGCAGCCAGTTTTAGTGGTGGAGGAAGCCGGAGTACCCGGAGAGAACCACCGACCATGGGCAAGCAACTGGTAAACTTTATCACTTGCGGTTGCGAGTCGAATGCACTCTCTTTTTGTAATTTACAAAGCGAACACACGCCGTATTGGTGATAGGCTTGTATGAGTTGTTAGATCCAGCGATCTAACTCATTTAGCCACCCGGGCCCCTTAGTTATTGAAACTTCAAGTGACTTTGATGAGTCAAACTTCTATCATTTAAACAAAAGTATCTTTTTCATCCGGGGTCGTGCACAGGGGCGTGTTAAGATTTTTTTTTATCCCTTGACTACTCTAAAAATACATTTTTGTACACACGAGGCACATGAGAGTAGTCGAGGGATAAACAAATCGTGAATAACCCCTGTGGGTCGTGTTGCTCGTATGTGTTTATGTACATGTTTTGTAAAATAAATGATGAAAGTTCATAACGTTAAATTTTGACATGATTATTTGTAAAAATGTGGTTCAAAGTCCACCGAAATGTCAATGATATAAGAAAACAAATAATAGCTTTCATAAAGAAATATATAATCATCCTTTTCACGCACAAATCAATTCATAACTCCGACAGAAAAGGCATAAAATATCGAATGTCTTACCCCCGCTGATCCACTTCTCTTGTTGTAAACAAACAATTTTGATCGGACCAATCGGCAGTTGATCAAAATGAAACAAATAAGAGAAACCAGCTACCTCACGATCCTACGACCAACCCTGGAATATGCAGCAATGGTTTGTGATCCCACCACCCAAACCCTGATACAGACATTCGAAAATGTACAAAGAAGAGCTGCCCGCTTCGTCATAAATGATTACACCAGCAGAACACAAGGATGCGTGACAAGCATGTTAACATCACTTGAGAGGCAGACTTTAGAACAACGGAGGAGGATAAGCAGACTCGTTATGATGTACAAGATCCAGCATCGACTCGGGGACATCGACCGAGACTTATACCTCAGACCTGGTGACAGCAGAACCAGAGGTCAACATAGGTTCTTCAAGGCCGAGAGGTCCAATTATAACACTCTCAGAAACTCCTTCCAAAGAACAGCACAAGAATGGAACCACCTACCAGACACTACAGTTGGGGCCAGCTCCATAGAGGAGTTCAGGGCTAACCTCCAACAATAGGTTAGCCACGCCAACCAGTGTAAATAGTTTTACGGGTTGGCAACTGAATCAATATTGTTATAAAAAAAAATCATCTTTATACTCCTGCAATTGCTTGACATTTTTTTTCTTTGTCTTGAAACTATGAGCGACAATATCAACGAAATCGTCTGACGACAGCTTTAGGGGCGAAACAAGAAGGTCTAACGATTGTCCATTTTTTAGATAATTTAATCGTTTCATGTACGGTTTCCTTTCTATTTTTTGGGGGGATTATTTTTTAACTGGATAGTTATTTTGTATTCAAATTAAAAGGCTGTTTCCTGTACTTCACTCTAATGATCATTTATCAAACATTAAGTATGTATTCTATAGAAATACATCTATTTTGCTAATAAATATACTTATGTGATAGAAAATGGCATATATATATAAGATTAAGATTAAGATTAAGATTTTTTATTTTCGAATTATCGGCCCATATGAGCATTACAATCAATATCAAATAAAGTTAATAATACAATAAACAATAATATTAAAGAAAATATAAGGCAACTACACAGTATTGAAAATGATTCTACGTACTTTAGTCGGAACTAACTTTCGTGACGTCATAGGTTAGGAATGTGGGGGAAACCCCAGTGACGTCTTTGTAAACATTGCGGAATCTCCGTCAGGAAAATCTCAACGTACTCGAGATTTATCTTACCATAATTTTAAATATAAAGACATTCTTTTCACATTGCTGGGAACTGCACCGTTCAATACATAAATAATTATTCGGCAACCAACTGTAAATCGCCACCAACTTGAGAAATGATTGTTTACTCTAAACAGTGTCAGTGACAGCGATCATGAAATGAATGACGTGACGTAACAATACTTGTGTGACGTAAACTATAGTGATTGTCATTTTTTTAAATAAATTAATCGTTTCATGTAAAGAAGCTGTACGGATTCCTATTTTTTGTTTGTTATTTTTAAACTGGATGCTTATTTTTTATTCTAATTAATAGGCTATTTCCGGTCATTCTCCCCGATTGTCCATTCTATGCTGAAACTTAAAAACCACTTCCGGTTGGTATTGTTAGTATGGTACGAAGTCCCAACTATGGTAGAAATAGCAATTTTGTTCTATATACTAATGACTAAATTTTCATGCACCGGAAATGACATACTGGAAACAATACATGTACAGCTAAAGTGGGTTTCTGCAAAAAAAAATTCGATGCAGTAAAAAATTGCTCTTGTAGAGGCACGAGTATCAAAGTACTAAAAACGACATATTGTATAAATAAAATCAAGAACGGGTACAAGGATGTAGAAAAAAATCAAGTTGCAGCTCTCGTGAGAAGTGGAACCTGTTCAAAATATCGCGAGATAGAGCGTGAAGTAGTCCTTGATTTACTACTTCCGGTTATGAACCATGTTCGGTAGCGGATATGAAAACTGTCCGGAGTTTGGTCCTCGATATATTGTTTAAAAAAATTATTGGACTTCGTCCCAAGTTAGGTAACACCTATTATCATATTATATTGATTCATCTCCTTACACACATGTTGCTGTTTAGCTCGCATCTTGCGATGCTCGCTATAATTACCAATATCTTCTTTCAAATTAGTTCGTATGATTTTTAAGAAATGTATCGATGTCTTTTTCTCATGCAAATCACAATCCGGAAGTAGAAGAGTTATCCTTCCTGATTGTCCGTTGATATGCCTAGTATGAGTATTGCATACTGGAATCATGTTACGATTAGACATATAGTTTATATGTTGGGATTTATTTAATTCATGGGGATCTTGCATAGGTAAGTACAATTTGAACTGAATAACACATGTATATTTCATCGACTTGAGACACGTCAATTAATCAATACACCAAGTGCGACCACAGGCACTCGTATTCCGGACCCCCCCCCCTTTTCCCTTTTCCTCATTTGGTCCCTCCCGCGATTATGGTATGGATCTTTGTCTGGAAGTACATCTTAGAGCCATATATCCATATTTTACAACATTTAGTGTTACAACTTTCTCGTTCTACTAACTTTTGTTTTTAGGTCCAGCTGCCGTTTTACTAAATAAACCTAAAGGTAAGAAACAATCGTCAAAATACAAAGAGGGAATCCTCGCTTCGACTTGATATTTTACAACAACGCGCCAGTTTTCAAAAGGATCTTCGCTTGTTCTCGTCTCAAAAATGATTTCCCTTCATCCCTATCTAGTTGATACGTACGAACAACACATATTTATTGATGAAATTCAAGTTTATTCTCGACGACACATCCAAATTTCCTCCACTCGTATCGTTTCAGGAGGTTTACCGAGCATATTTTGTTTCGAGTTATTTCATTGGTCGGAAAGATTTTCGGAACTTTTTTAGCTTGTTCTTCGCTACGCACGGCCAATCCATTTCGCATCGAGAGGCCTATTAAGCGGGAGTTTTAAACCGCGAAAAAAAGTGGAAAGTAAACCTTTTCAGCCAGTGTGTAATAAATGCACCAGAAAAAAAAAATGACGAACATAGTGACATGGTAATAATATTGTCTGAAATGGAAAAATGCACTTCAAACATAAAGTTTGACGGATGACCATTTGATCACTGAAA
>MJUT01057257.1:199822-254408 GCA_002080005.1 Gigantidas platifrons
GGGGGGGGGGGGGTCCGGAATACGAGTGCCTGTGGTGCGACCAGGAAAAGAATATACATACATGATGTAGAAGTACACAATGTTGACAATTGTCAATAATATTATACATGTTGACTTGTTTGTTCAAGAGAAACGCCGTGTATCTTTTATGTATTTTTGTACACGTGAAAATATAAACGTGTTAATTTCTACAGACAGGTTATCATTTCCAAATAACAAAATATCGATATTTACCGGTAGACCTCCCATATCAAGCATACTTAATTCAATGAGCATGTTATTTCTAAGTAAATTGAATGTATTAGAATATAATAGAAAATGCTCGGAACTTTCGTTTTCATATCCACATGAACAAGAAGCACTAGGGACTAAATTCGATTTAAATAAGTCGCTGTTCAGAGAACTACATTTATTTCTAAGTCTAGCATGCAATACACTAAGATATCGGTCTCCACAAGAAAAGTAAGAAGGTACTGTTTTCGATTGAAAATATTTTTGTTGCAATTTGGATTTAAAAGACGGAATTGTCGGCAGTTGACGAAGGTTCAGATCTAGAGTGTTCCATAATTTAATCGTACCTGGAAAATAAGACTGTTGATATGTAGATAATCGGTATGATGGTTGTGAAATATTTAGTCTGTTCCTTAAATTATAACAATTAGAGTCAGCGACTGTAGGTGGTACCAATTCTGTTAAATAATCATGCACTTGGCCGTTAACAATTTTATAAAATAGGACCAATTTTCGTACCTCCCTTCTAGTTTTCAACTTTTCCCACCCCGTCTCGATATAAACAGAATGAATACTGGCAAACGATTGTAATCCCGTCACAATACGCGCAGCTTCAAGTTGTACTTTTTCTAATCTGTCCGAATTTATTTGTCCACAGTTATCCCACACTTCAGATGCATATTCCAATACAGGTCTAATAAATGTTAAGTACATTTTTTCTAAGTAATTTCTGTTAAGACGGTATTTTAATTTTCTGAGTACATTAAGTTGTTTCGAAGCTGATTCAATTAATTTGTCTATGTGCTTAGTCCACTTACAGTCACTGCTGAATACAATCCCTAAATGTTTGTGTGTATGTACTGGATCAATAGTTGTTTGGTCAAATTTAAATGTTAAATTACATTCAACGCCATTGACATTAAAAATAATAATTTCAGTTTTGGTGGGATTAAACTTTAATAACCACCTGTTTGACCATTTTTTCAGGTGATTCAGATCTGTATTAATCATATTCACTAGTGTGCATTCATCTTGTGCTATATGTCCAATAGTCGTGTCATCAGCAAAAAGACGACCTAGACCTACTATCTCATCAGTAATATCGTTTATGAAAATCAGGAACAATAAAGGGCCCAATACTGACCCCTGAGGCACACCCGCATGCAAATGACCAATCCCAGATAAAGCATCTTTTATCATAACTCTTTGAGTACGGTTAGAAAGATAACTTTTTAACCAACAAAACAGATCCCCTTTAATACCATATTTGCCAAGTTTATATAAAAGTGCTTTTACCCAAACTGTATCAAATGCTTTGCTTATATCAGCAAATGTAACACTAGTCACTTGTTTTGCCTCTAATGCAAGTAATATTCTATGATACAACTCTATTAGTTGATGACTTGTAGAGTGACCTGGTATAAATCCCGACTGGAACTTGTATAATAGTTTATTTTCAAGTAGGTGATTAAACACATGCTTGAAAAATATTTTTTTCCAGCACTTTACTTACACAAGAAAGTAACGAAATGGGTCTATAGTTAGACGGTAAAGATTTGTCCCCCATTTTTAAACAGAGGGATTACATTGGGCGATTTTCCAGTCCGATGGAAATACTTTTTCACGTAGGGATTTATTAAATAAACTACACAATGGTTTCGATATCTCCTCCTTTACAGACACTAACATCCTATTACTAATTATATCGGGACCAACAGCTTTATTAGCATTAAGAGTACATAACATATCGTTTACTTCTTGTTCAGTAACGATAACTTGGGATCAAATATTTTCACATCTGTCATGAAAATCTGGCAAGATAGCATTATCGTCGTTCAACTTGGTAATCGAGCAAAAATATTTGTTCAAAACATTGGATTTCTGAGTGGCATCATATTCCAAATTAAAATTATTGAATGGATCATGGAGTAGAGGTAACTCATTCGTAGAGCGGTCATTTTTTAGTAACATGTGAATTGTTTTCCAATACATTTTGCTATTTACTGTTTTGAGATCATCAAGATGTTTATTAATATTATCGTAAAACCGTTGTTTCGCCTGTTTCTTTTAGTTATTAAATTTGTTTCTTTGTGTTTTAAAAAATTTTCCGGCGGTTTCCGGTTTCGTCCTAAAAAATATTTTCCGTAGTCTGTCGCGTTTGCGCGATTCACGCCGTAAATCCGAATCGAACCAAACTTTATCATCACTACGAATGGTTACCTCCCTTGTAGGAATGCACGTTTGTGCTATATTAAGAAATATTTTAGTAAAGTTTGAACATGTCGTGTTAATATCAACTTCTGCGTCAATCACGTTTTCCCAATCTATTTCAGTTATTTTGTTTTTCATAAGTAAATAGTCCCCCCTCTTATAATCCCAGATGGTACGCTGAAAGGTTTTCCTGTTACAATAGCCACAGTCTATACTGACATAAGTGCCGTCATGGTCACTTATTTCCCTGTCAATAGGTATTGTATCACAGTCAATAACCGGTATTGAATCGGTAATTAAAATTGGATCCAATAGAGACGTCTTACCTGATCGTGCGTCGAAATGTGTAGGTTTATTTATGATATTAACTACATACATGTAATCCGTTGATGACAAGAATGTCATTAACGTTACGAGGAAGATTATCAAGAAAATGTGTGTTCATATCTCCCAAACAGATAATATTATTATTCTCATCAAGAGCCTGCTTAAGCATATGCTCAAAATATTGCCAGTAATACATATGAGATTGTCTCAGATCTGTAATTTATATTTATTAAAATATTATGTAATTTTGTCTTCAGCTCGTACCACATACTTTCAACATGTTCATGTTCTAAATCCAACCTCCTAATCAAATTTACACAACTTTTATGATACGTAATGATTCCACCCCCTCTTGAATCACTATTTTTCCTACTTGGTGTTTCAAAACCCTCGATAATAATATCGCTGTCTAATAGTTGATTATCTAGATGGGTCTCAGTAAAAAATACAATATCGAACTCTTCGACAATATCAGCTATATAATTTAGTTTATTTCTGAGACTTCTAATGTTGCAATGGAAGATGGACAATATATTTTCAATCGCAATATTGGATGTGCCTCCTGGGCCAGGGTTTATTTCAACATCGCCAGATAATAACAATAAACTGATGAGAAGCAAGCTAAATGAGATAACAGAGTATGTAGATCTGAACCTGATCAACGCAGTCCTGCATAAAACATGTACATATAATACTAACCAATGTAAAATGTCATATAAATTGAAAGATACAATACGTTTAACTTTTCCACAAGCCATACCTATTTTATGATAAAACAACCCAATTACAATTCTATGTGCTACAATATCATTACACATTATCAAAAATAAACAACATTACATAAGAAAAATTAGGTTGCTTTGTTAGTGCATGTAGACAACAGTCATAATATAGGAAAAACATGGAAATAAACTTCAAATGGTCGCACTGTAAGTATCGAGTGAAAAACATAATGGAAAGAAAATACAGGTATATACAATATGCAAAGGAAACTTTTTCCATTGATCTTGTATGAATGGAATTTTAGGTAAGCAAAAATAGGGAAATTGCTAAGTAATTCAAATTATTAATATTGTTTGATCTAAATTCACTAGATCACCTTCATTTAAAAGGAAGAGAAATTACATATACAGACACATATACATACACATACATATATATATACATACACATATACAAGAGAAAAAAAAACAATATCTATACATTATACATATACATATAGATTCATACAAACACAGACAAACATATTGTACAATAGGACGAATTGTATATATTTTTTTAAACCATCAGGGTTTACTGTTAGCTGTCCCGTTTGATTACATTGTTACGGAGGCGGTCGGTCAACCATGAATTTCAATTTCAATGCCTTGAAGTGAATCGAGTTCACCTTTAATGTAAATTGTGTTGTTGATAACATTGCATTTAATGTTTCTTTTTTGTTTTTGTTTTTGTTTTTGTTTTTTTTATGGGACATTACACGACTGAACAATTTGTCAAAACGTACACATTTTCCAGTTTCAACTTCACCGTTGATAACATTGCATTTAGTGTTTTTAAACTGGGTGAAGATGATTTAAATGACCAATACAACATTGAATGTACAATAGCTTGATTGTTTATAAACATACGGTAAACGTGACTGTGTTTATATACACATACACGTGGTTGCGTTATTTACTTGTAACAAAATGAATAATATCTACTAAAGAAGTAAATCTATATACATGTAGCAATAGGTCGGATGGCTGTAGCATCAGTGACCTCGGGTATGTGCTAACAGCTATTCGACCTATTTTGCTAAATAAAATATTCAGTAGACACAGGTTTTTTGTATTTTTTTGTATTAATAATTAGTTGGCCTCGGGTATATGCTAATAGCTATCGCTAAATAGAATATTCAGTAGATAAATGTCTTTTTTTAGACAATTAGTAGGCTAGTCAGAGTATGATATATACGGTGGATTTAAATGACCAATACATACTATTACATATATATAGTGTATTTGAATTGTTATATTTGGACAACAACACAATAATGAGTGTGTAATGTTTGTAAACCTGTGGTATATTTATATACAAATGCACGTGGTCTAGTTATTTATGTTTCATCTGTATTTAATCCCTCTCTTTGTATGATTTTGTGGCAAATCTAAAGTATATGTAGGCGAATTAATATATATTTGTATATAAAAACTTGTAGGTAGAACAATTTATATGCGCAGTGAAGCATGATGGTCGGGATGTATTTAAATGACAAATACAAAATTTAATGTATTTAAATAACAATACACTATTGCCATGATTGCGTGAATACTGTTTGTAAACATGCGGTATATATTTATAAACAAATGCACGTGGTCGAGTAGTGTATGTAAAGAAAGGACAAAATGGGTAACAAAGTAAATAAGAAAATTGGTGCTTATGACAAATTACAAGTAATGCATAGTGTTCACATTATGAGTTCAGATATAAAACAGCAGTCATCATTTCAATTTAATTTAGAGGACCAAGAGCAAGTCTGTCAACATCTTCTAGGTTCCTAACAACTTTAGTACCCGAATGTTCGCTCTTCTTCACAATGATGGAACCATCATGAGTCCAGTAGGAGTGAACTGTGTTGTTTATTCGATGTGTATTCAAACGTTTTAACATGTCATATCTGTGTTTGGTGAGGTTTTCACATATAAACATTTTGTCCTTGTTTCCTTTGAGTTTCTTCTTATTACTGAAGACCATTGCTCGTTGTCTGTAGGTGAGGAACCTGACAATAATTGAGATTTTACCATCTCTAGATTGACCTATTGGGTGTGATCTGCCTATATCATTAAGGTTGAGCTTAACACCTAGCTGATTTTTACAGATTTGGAGGACAATAGAGTCAGTATCAATGGGTTGGATAATGACACCATTACTACTAGCTGGAACTATGACATTGTTGAATCTCAGACTTGTTCGTCTACTGTATTGTTCCTGTTCTTCAACCCTTTCCTCGACTTTGTCCAACTTGTCTTGTAATGTCTGAATAATTGTGTTTTGTTTGTCAATTTCTTCTCTTTGTAAGTTAATTACATGGTGAGCACTTTGGAGTTTTTCAATGTGTGGGAGAAGGTTATCATCTACCATTTTTTTTCAGAGTGGGTTTAATTGACTCAATGACCTTCTGGCTTATCATAGGTATCAGTTGGTCCATAAATTTTTGATTTTGTACGGTGGCACAAACGACGTGCGACAACTGAACAACTGTATCATCTTGTACTTCTGTACAGGGTGGTGAATCAGAGTTGGATGGAAGTCTACTAGGGTGTTCAGGTGTGGTAGGACTAGAGTTTATTCTGGCTTGTTTCTGTAGGGATGGTGATATGTTATCTGGACTAAATGGATCTGTTCTTTTATTGTTATATTTAGGAGTTTGTGTCAGAAACCTATCTAATGATTCATGTTTACCATCCTTCGCCATCTTGAATGTTGTTTACAATCCTTTGTCGTCCACAAAATCACAGAAAGTCACTATATATGCACATAAAATGTTAAAAGTATACTCAGACTTTGTTCCACAACATCAAATTACATAACTTAGTGGTAGGAAATAGTAATTTACGATCAATATTATAACATTTTTCCCTATTTTTGAAACTCGTAAATTATCTTACGCCTCCATACTCAAGGGCAAGTAATCCAGGTTATTGTTATGGGTTGGGGTGTTTATAGTTGCAGATCCGTAGCCCTTATGGTCCGTGGCGGACCGCAAATATCAGAAAACTTCCCAAGGACCATAATGGCTACGGTTCCACAGCTGGAGTGTTTAGCGCCACTTTCAACATTATTTTAGCTATATCGTGACGGCCAGTTTTATTGGTGGAGAAAACCACCGACCTGTGTCACGAGTCACTGACAAACTTTATCACATAATGTGATATCACGTACCCCCGTCATGAGTTGGATTTAAACTCACAACGCTAGTGGTGATAGGCACTGGTTGTACAGGTGGTTGTAAATCCAACTACTATATGGTCACGACCATGACGGCCACTCAATACAGAAATTACAATGTATATTTAATGTATAGACACCAAAAGACAGGGCCGTAACAAGGGGTTTAAAACAGATGAGGCAGGGGTATAGGTGCCTCTAATCTCATTGAGATTAGGATTCCGAAGAAAATTCTGTCTGTATCTTCATCCTAATCTCATCTCAAGGCCAATCAAAGGTATTCTGAAAATTTAAAATGTGACCCCCACTGCATTCTTATGGATATTTTGCATGGACGTATTGTGTCAGATCAAGTGCATGTAAGATTTCATAAATATACATATATTTTATAGTTCAAATCTGCAAAAATATTGATATTTTCTTACCTTTTACAGCGTCTATCAGATAAAATAATCCAACAACCACTTCAAACTGTCCGCCATTTTGCTGAACTCATGAACTACCTCACATGATCAAAATTGTCACATATTTTGTTACAGCCTGTTTCTAGATTAAAGGTTTATGTCAAATATGTATTGCATATATGCAAGCATGTCCTTTATGGGCTGTTGTTTGGTTTTAATAAAATATTTATAACAACCTAAAAAAAGTTCAAGCCGTGTATATGGGATTTTTAAATTATAATAAAATATGATATGACATCGACATCTTGACATGAGATTAGGATGACGATACAGACAGAATTTTCTTCGGAATCCTAATCTGAGCGAGATTATGGTGCCTCCGATTGAAAATTGTGACTTAACGACCCAAAATAACCCTTTTTTTTTTATCAATTTCTATATTATTGAGACACTTTATATACCAGTTACTATCGTAAATAAGGACAACGCCGTCAAAGCTTATATGGTAAATAGAACATAAGACATCTGATTGATTTTTAAAATTATATTTTAATGAATAATTTCAAATGACAGTACTTGGTCGGTGAATGCAAGATGGATGTTCCTATTGCCACTCTTTTGAGAACAGATTCTGAAATTACCTGCCCGACAGTATCAATATGGTGAATGTGAAGCATCGCCAACCCACACAGACGATCTTCAGTTAGTGTTTCTTTATTCCACGGCCTTAGGCACCGAGAAAGACCGGTGCCTCTCGCATGCATTTGGCTTGTAGTTCCTCTTCATATCACCCTAGGTTCCGGGTGGCTCAATGAGTTAGGTAGTTGGATTACCTAACAACGCATACAAGCCTATTACCAATACGGCGTAGGTTCGCGCCCGACTTTATATATTACAAAAAGGTGCACTCGACTCCCAGCCGCATGTCATAAAGTTTACCAATTGCTTGCGCATGGTCGGTGGTTCTCTTCAGGTACTCCAGCTTCTTCTACCACTAAAACTGGGCGCCATGATATAGCTGAAATATTGATGAAAGTGGCGTTAAGCACCAAATATTAATCAAGTCAATCAATATTCTCCCCCTTCTGTCTCTCTCTCTCCCTCTCTGTGTTTAATTTTTTTTTCCAGAAAATCAGACGAGGCAACTGCCTTGTCTGCTTCAATGGTAGGTACGGCCATGAAAGGAACATGGACATTTTTTTGTGTTAAAAAATTATGTTCATCCTGTAACAAACAAAAACAAAAAAATGCCTTGCCATGTATAATAAAGCTTTTCAAAATATTGAAATAATTTAGTTTTCTTTTTTTTTAGGCAAAATCTGAATAAAACTGAATCATCAAAACTATTGGTATTAAAAAAATTGTTCTAATTGTGATAATGACTTCATTGGTCTAGAACAATCATAAACTTAAAACCCGCGAAATGCATACAGCATCTTTACAGTGTTACCGTCAATAGTAAAGACATGACGTTATAATAGATAGAAATGACGTCATTTTAAAATCAATACCTTATGTTTGCTTCCATAGTACATTTCTGATTATAGAATCGATTTGTCAAAAATGTCAAAATACTTCAGAATATTCCCAACATTTTTTAAATAATTTATTATAAATAATTAGGTTTTATTTTTAATGCTTTTTTAGGAGCAATTCTTGATTTTTCCTGTGTATAACCAAGATGGTGGATAAACTATTTTGAACTTCAATATCTGGTTTCGACGAAGAACATTTTTTTTTTTACATAGTACTCAACTCTTTTATTTTATTTTATTTGTTTTACCACATTTTTCCTGTTAAGCTTATTAAATCAACTTATGTAGGTAAAGTGAAAGCTCTTTTAGGCAGTCTATTTTTCTGACATATCCATCTTAGTAATCGCTTATCTCGTTGGGATTTAAATTTGACTTTTAAGAACTGGAGATACTGAGCAACAAATTTCTTCGGAATTCAATTCTCAACGAGATTAGGAAGTCACCCCTTCCCTTAATCGACACACATGTGTACCTTGTACAGTACTGTAAATTGAAGCCTTCCATCAAATCTGCTGTAGTGTTTGCCATTTCAGAGATATGAGAGGACTAAAGGAACCATACCCATTTTTTTTTAATTGAAGTATTAATTTAATGAGTTATACTGAGTACTAGATAATTCATAGCCTGGTTATTTTGTAGCAAGTTTCCTCCATTTTCGGTTAGACATAATACAAACAATGTATATGTAATGTATAGAGACTGAAAAGAACATGTAACTATTTTTTATTTACAAAATTTATGTCAATCATGTCAAAAAAAGCCCTGCATAATAAACAAAACAATGCAATCAAGTATAATTAAGCTTTTCATAATATTGGAAGACCTCCGTTTTAATATTTGGAAAAAAAAACAAAACAAAACCGCACTGTCGAAGCGGTTTTTAAAATCCAATTAAGCACTCCCTGAATGGATAAAATTGAAAAAAATCTTACTAAGAAATACATGATCAATTACTTTTCGGGTTTGGTACAAGCACTCCAATGAAAATGTGTCGGGGTTAAACTAGTTGTATGATCCCATACCTCCACATGCCTCAATATCTACTGTGGACAGTCAGGTAATTAAACACTCAGTCAAACTAAGACAATCAAATATTAATCCCTTCAAGTGACGAATGAGAAATGTCATCTAAAATGGAGAGAATGACATATCACACATGTCGTGTGGGGTCTTGTTTTAATCGTGTGATTGAACTGAATCTGAAAATGTTAATTTTAAAAAGATTTGTTACGAAAAAAAAAAAAAATTCATGTCAGGATCAAGAAAATTGATGTTGAATAACTTCAAAAATGGAGAAAATAATATAGTACACGTCGTGTGGGGTCATGCTGTAATAGTGTGATTGAACTGAATTAGAAAATGTTACTTTTAAAAAGATTTGTAACAAAAATTGATTTTTTATGTGATGATGACAACTGAATTGTTTATAAAATACTTTTGTAATATAAAGTTCTGTTGCTTGTGAAGATTTGATGACAAAATGTCTGTTATTTACTGAGAAATTGTTAGTTTTTAAATATTATTTATATATATTGTTTTAGGGCTGGACACCTCTTCACAGAGCAGCAATGAATGGCATCAAAGAGGTAGTAGACCTTCTGTTAAAGGCAGGAGCCTCCCTGTCTGTACTGGACAATGAGGTAATTAAACCGTCAATAAAACTAAGACAATCAAATATTAAACTCTTCAAAGTGACACGTAATTTTTCTCCTGAAACAGAAAATTTAGAGATTTATGACGTTACAAAAAACATGATTTGATGGCAGCTATTAACAGCTTGAAAAGACTGATTTGTTTCAAGTAATAGAGAAAGTATCAAACGTGTCGTGTGGCATCTAGTTTTAATTGTCTGATCAAATAGAATTAGAAATTGTTAATTTTTATCAATATTTGTTACAAAAATTGATTTTTTTATGAATTCATGACAACTGAATTGTTTATAAATAAAGATGTCAGTAAAACAGATGAAACCCTTCATGACGAATGTATTTTTAAATGCAGAAAATAAAATATCTGATGTATCGTGTTGCATCTTGTTTTAATCGTGTGATTGAACTGAAACAGAAAATGTGAATTTTATTAGAATTTGTTGCAATAAATGTTTTTTTTTAAATTTTGACAATAAAACTGAATTCTTGATCAACAGATCCCTTCAAGTTGAATATCATCTTAAACAGAGAAAATAAAATATCAGAGTGTTGTGTTGCATCTTGTTTTAATCGTGTGATTGAACTGAATCAGAAAATGTGAATTTTATTATAATTTGTTACAAAATTTGTTTTTTCAATTTTGACAATAAAACTGAATTCTTGATCAACAGATACCTTCAAGTTGAATGTCATCTTAAACAGAGAAAATAAAATATCAGATGTAGAGTGTTGCATCTTGTTTTAACCGTGTGATTGAACTGAATCAGATAATGTTAATTTTATCAATATTTCTGACGAAAAATGATTTTTTTATGTAACTATGACAACTGAATTGTTTATAAAATATTTTTGTAATATAAACTTGTGCTGCTTGTGAAGATTTAATGACAAAATGTCTGTTATTTACTGAGAAATTGTTTGTGTTTAAATATTGTTTTATATTTATTGTTTTAGGGTGAGACACCTCTTCACGGTGCAGCAAGGAATGGCAAGACAGAGGTAGTAGCCCTTTTATTAAATGCAGGATCCTACCTGTCTGTACTGGACAATGAGGTAATTAAACCCTCAGTAAAACTAAGACAATCAAATATTAAACTCTTCAAGTGACTTGTCATTTTTCTCCTGAAACAGAAAATGTAGAGTTTTATGACGTTACAAAAACAATATTATTTGATGGCAGCCATTAACAGCTTGAACAGTCTGATTTGTTACAAGGAATGGAGAAAGTATCAAACGTGTCGTGTTGCATCTTGTTTTAGTCGTGTGATTGACCTGAATCAGAAAATGTTTTATCAAAATTTCTGACGAAAAATGATTTTTTTTTACAATAAAACTGAATTCTTGATAAACAGATACCTTCAAGTTGAATGTCATCTTAAACAGAGAAAATAAAATATCAGATGTGTCGTGTTGCATCATGTTTTAATCGTGTGATTGAAATGAATCAGATAATTGTTAATTTTATCAATATTTCTGACGAAAAATGTTTTTTTATGTAATCATGACAACTGAATTGTTTATAAAATATTTTTGTAATAGAAAGTTGTGTTGCCTGTGAAGATTTAATGACAAAATGTCTGTTATTTACTGAGAAATTGTTTGTGTTTAAATATTGTTTTATATTTATTGTTTTAGGGTGCGACACCTCTTCACGGTGCAGCAAGGAATGGCAGAACAGAGGTAGTAGACCTTCTGTTAAATGCAGGAGCCTGCCTGTCTGTACTGGACAATGAGGTAATTAAACCCTCAGTAAAACTAAGACAATCACATATTAAACTCTTCAAGTGACTTGTCATTTTACTCCTGAAACAGAAAATGTAGAGTTTTATGAAGGTTCAAAAAATATCATTTGATGGAAGCCATTAACACTTTGAACAGACTGATTTGTTACAAGGAATAGAGAAAGTATCAAACGTGTCGTGTGGCATCTAGTTTTAATTGTCTGATCAAATAGAATTAGAAATTGTTAATTTTATCAATATTTGTTACAAAAATTGATTTTTTTATGAATTCATGACAACTGAATTGTTTATAGCTAAAGATGTCAGTAAAACAGATGAAACTCTTCATGACGTATGTATTTTTAAATGCAGAAAATAAAATAGCAGATGTATCGTGTTGCATCTTGTTTTAATCGTGTGATTGAACTGAATCAGAAAATGTTAAAGTAATATTACACCAGAATTGGGTGAAGAAAATTTTTCCTTGAAAATACAATTTGGAATACGGCGGTACCTTCACTAAGCTATTCATGCATGTTTCAAGTCGAAATATGTTCCCAAAAACTAGAAATCTGCAAATCCGTGTGAATGTTTGTCATCCTCGCCATTGTTGTGGAAACTGATTAACTTTCTGTTGCTTTGTTCCGATGATTACCGACCATGACCTCGTGAAGAAAAATTTTGGTCCGATGATTGCCGATCATGACCTCGTGAAGAAAAGGTAAACAATCATGGATGCTGAGGTAAGCACGCACACATTCCTGACAATGATTATTGAGGAATCTGTCTGTTTCATGTAGTGTGAACCAATTTTTTTTTTGCAATTATTCTTATGTGGTACACACGGAATATATTTGTATATTTTTATCAACTGAGCATTGCGCACGAGCGATATTCTCTCCGAAAGAGTTCAAATCTTAGGTCACGCGCATATCCTTTGCATTACTGTACAAGACAACATAATTATCTGCTGTCAAATATTTTGCGATTTGCTCTTAAAATCTGTTTTTGAGCGGATTTTTAATGTTATGCAGTTGATTTTAGTTAAAATTAAGTGACATATTAACTGAAAATATGTAACCCAAAAATTCCACGATATTTGCCTTTCATATTACTTTAATTTTATAAAAATTTCTGACGAAAAATGATTTTTTTTAAATTTCGACAATAAAACTGAATTCTTGATAAACAGATCCCTTCAAGTTGAATGTCATCTTAAACAGAGAAAATAAAATATCAGATCTATCGTGCTGCATCTTGTTTTAATCGTGTGATGGAATTGAATCAGATAATGTTAATTTTATCAAAATTTCTGACGAAATTGATTTTTTATGTAACCATGACAACTGAATTGTTTATTAAATACTTTTGTAATATAAAGTTATGTTGCTTGTGAAGATTTAATGACAAAAGGCCTGTTATTTACTGAGAAATTGTTTGTGTTTAAATATTGTTTTATATTTATTGTTTTAGGGTCTGACACCTCTTCACTGGGCAGCAGAGGATGGCTACACAGAGGTAGTAGACCGTCTGTTAAAGGCAGGAGCCTCCCTGTCTGAAGTGGACTATGAGGTAATTAAACCCTCAGTAAAACTAAGATTATCAAATATTAAGCTCTTCAAGTGACGCTTCATTTTACTCCTGAAACAGAAAGTGTAGAGTTTTATGATGTTACAAAAAAAATATGATTTGATGACTTGAACAGACTGATTTGTTACAAGTAATGGAGAAAGCATCAAACGTGTCATGTGGCATCTAGTTTTAATTGTCTGATCAAACAGAATTAAAAATTGTTAATTTTATCAATATTTGTTACAAAAACTGATTGTCTATGAATTCATGACAACTGATTTAATCGTGTGATTGAACTGAATCAGAAAATGTTAATTTTATCAAAATTTCTGACGAAAAATGATTTTTGTTAAATTTTGTTTAATAAAACTGAATTCTTGATAAACAGATCCCTTCAAGTTGAATGTCATCTTAAACAGAGAAAATAAAATATCAGATGTGTCGTTTTGCATCATGTCCTAATCGTGTGATTGCACTGAATCAGATAATGTTAATTTTATCAATATTTCTGACGAAGAATGATTTTTTTATATAACCATTACAACTGAATTATTATAAAATATTTTTGTAATATAAAGTTGTGTTGCTTGTGAAGATTTAATGACAATATGTCTGTTATTTACTGAGAAATTGTTTGTGTTTAAGTATTGTTTTATATTTATTGTTTTAGGGTGCTACACCTCTTCACGGTGCAGCAAGGCATGGCAGAACAGAGGTAGTAGACCTTCTGTTAAGTGAAGGAGCCTGCCTGTCTGTACTGGACAATGAGGTAATTAAACTCTTAGTAAAACTAAGACAATAAAATATTAAACTCTTCAAGTGACCTGTCATTTTACTCCTGAAACAGAAAATGTAGAGATTTATGATGTTACAAAAAATATGATTTAATGACAGCCATTAACAGCTTGAACAGACTGATTTGTTACAAGGAATGGAGAAAGTATCAAACGTGTCCTGTGGCATCTAGTATTAATTGTCCGATGAAATAGAATTAGAAATTGTTCATTTTATCAATATTTGTTACAAAAATTGATTTTATATGAATTCATGACAACTGAATTGTTTATAAATAAAGATGTCAGTAAAACAGATGAAACCCTTCATGAGGAATGTATTTTTAAATGCAGAAAATAAAATATCAGATGTATCGTGTTGCATCTTGTTTTAATCGTGTGATTGAACTGAAACAGAAAATGTGAATTTTATTAGAATTTGTTGCAATAAATGTTTTTTTTTTAATTTTGACAATAAAACTGAATTCTTGATCAACAGATCCCTTCAAGTTGAATATCATCTTAAACAGAGAAAATAAAATATCAGAGTGTTGTGTTGCATCTTGTTTTAATCGTGTGATTGAACTGAATCAGAAAATGTTAATTTTATCAATATTTCTGACGAAAAATGATTTTTTATGTAACCATGACAACTGAATTGTTTATAGAATATTTTTGTAATTTAAAGTTGTGTTGCTTGTGAAGAGTTAATGACAAAATGTCTGTTGTTTACCCTAGAAATTGTTTGTGTTTAAATATGGTTTTATATTTATTGTTTTAGGGTGAGACACCTCTTCACGGTGCAGTAAGGAATGGCAAGACAGATGTAGTAGACCTTCTGTTAAATGCAGGAGCCTCCCTGTCTGTACTGGACAATGAGGTAATTAAAACCTCAGTAAAACTAAGACAATCAAATATTAAACCCTCAAGTCATTTTACTCCTGAAACAAAATGTAGAGTTTTATGACGTTACCAATAAAATATGATTTGATGGCAGCCATTAACAGTTTGAACAGACTGATTTGTTATAAGGAATGGAGAAAGTATCAAACGTGTCGTGTGGCATCTAGTTTTAATTGTGTGATAAAAAAGAATTAGAAATTGTTAATTTTATCAATATTTGTTACAAAAATAGATTTTTTTATGAATTCATGACAACTGAATTGTTTATAAATAAAGATGTCAGTAAAACAGATGAAACCCTTCATGACGAATTTATTTTTAAATGCTGAAAATAAAATATCAGATGTGTTGTGTTGCACCTTGTTTTAATTGTATGATTGAACTGAATCAGAAAATGTAAATTTTATCAGAATTTATGACGAAAAATAATTTTTTGTGTAATCATGATAAGTGAATTGTTTATAAAATACTTTTGTAATATAAAGTTGTGTTGTTTGTGAAGTTTTGATGACAAAATGTCTGTTATTTACTGAGAAATTGTTTGTATTTAAATATTGTGTTATATTTATTGTCTTAGGGATGGACAACTCTACTCACTGCAGCATGAAAATGATAATTTTAATAAGATTTGTTGCAATTTTGTTTGTGTCAGAGTCAATAAAACTTGCAGAGAGAGAATGAGTTTTACTTTATAAATGATACCTGTCATGTGCAGATAACACAATATCTTTTTTATGAGGAATTCATGTTGGATAAAACAGTAGAAATCAAATAAACACATGTGACATACAGTTTTAATAAAACATTTAGTCATAAGTTTATTGTTTTGTATCAATATATTACAGGGAAACACACCACACGATGTTGCACATGATAACGTGAAAGAATTGTTACAGGTAATAATTAACTAATATATAACATTTTAGAAAGATTTTATTATCTAAAGTTTAAAATATACCGACTTATGTAAGACGTAAATAATCTGAAATATTATGTGTAACCGTTTTAAACAAAACTATCTGATTATTATTTTTTTTCACTTTCGTTTTCCATTGCGTACAATGTTGTGAAAATTCAACATCTTGTAAAAGTTGACAAAACACAATTTATCATAAATAAATGATGTTTATAATAAGTAATTTCCGTTACCTTTGTGTTATTCACTGTGAAAACATGTTCAAATGACTGACCAGTTTTGACTGCCGTCGTACACACTAACTTCCACCCATATCAGGTGATCGATAGACACTGATGACGTTCTCTTATCTCCCTTGTTTGAAGGACTACATGAATTAATACTTTTTTGCTCATTCTGAACAAATTTATGTAAACAATCCTAATTGACAATATTTGGTTTTTAGGGGTGATTTTGTTTAATTACGTAATTAGTAGGCCTATCCCCCAAAATAAATAAAAAAAAACAGTTTAAATAGATCAATAATCTTACATAACAATATTTGAATTTATTTTTGGTATTTAACGCCACTTTCAGCTATATCATGGCGACCAGTTTTAGTGGTGGAGGAAGCTGGAGTACCCGGAGAGAAATACCGACCCTGGGCAAACAACTGGTAAACTTTATCACTTGCGGCAGCGAGTCGAGTGCACTTTTTTTGTAATTTACAAAGCTGGGTGCGAACCCACGCCATATTGGTGATAGACTTGTATGAGCTGTTAGATCCAACGACCTAACCCATTGAGCCACCCGGGCCCCTTACATAACAATAAATTCAACACAAAGATAAATATGTTCTACATATAAAGATTACTTCATACAACCTTATGTGATAAATTTTTTCAGTGACTTGCGGCAGGTCGGTAGTTTTCTTCGGGTACTGAGGATTATTCCCAATAAAACTCATCGAAAAAAAGTGACGTTAAACACCATCACCCTCACCCAAAGTTTCAATGTGGTGTAGGCAAGAAATACGCGAGGAAAAACAAAATGGAACTGTTCTTTGTGACGAATGAATACAGTGATATTACATAAAATGTATTAACATATTAAAATCAGAATTCGATATATTATCTAACTCAAACGAGAATTGATTTTGTAATAACTGCAAATTGTCAAATTCCTATATTTAGATAAAAACTTTTTATCAAGAAAAGGAAAGAAGATTATTTAGAGTAAAGAAGACTATAATTATTTTTAATGATTTTTAATATAATAAATATATTCATAAATAGTATCCTCTTTGTGGCTGACTGACTCTTTCCTCCGTATTATTTCTCTTTGTTTTCTTTGTGTTGTCTCCAAATAATGATTACAATTAGTGTGAATGATTGTAAATGTTGATGTATGAATGATCTTCATGTTGTTGATTAATATGCCCATTTTGGGCCCTATGATTAGGAAATAAAAAATTCTTATTCTTATTCTATTCTATACAAAAAATTCATGGACACAGAGGTCCTGGATTTTTTTTTAATAAAAAACTATTATGTTGCTGACATTAAGTTTCAGGAAATTGGGTTGTCGTATGTCCATATAATAACTTCAAATATACGTGATATCCATACTCGACGTAGCGATAATTTGTTGTTGACATTTTTCTATATTCAAATAATCCTGGATTATTGTTTTTGTTTAAAGTCCGGTCCTGTGTTTTTATTTCAAACTCCTCTCATTTACAAAACCACTGATATTTGTTCAATTTTTAACGCTGATTTAAGCTTTAGTCGCAACAAATTTATATTTTTCTCTTTAAACTGTCGAAACATAACATTTATTTAACTGTAAAATTCCCCCCCCCCCTTTTTCCCTTTTTTTTTTCTTGTTTAAATCAATGATCAACAGTATTCCAGAATCAAACAAATGAATAAATATAACATAGCATCTTTCCTTTACATTGTCAAGATTCTATATTTATAAACTATTGTCCAAGATAAAAATAGACTACACATGCTACTACTCACAGTGACCCGTGACCCAGATTACGTGACGGGTTAAACTGTCGAAACATAACATTTATTATGTAACATTTATTTAACTGTAAAATTCACCCCCTTTTTTCCCTTTTTTCTTGTTTAAATCAATGATCAACAATATTCCAGAATCAAACAAATGAATAAATATAACATAGCATCTTCCCTTTACATTGTCAAGATTCTATATTTATAAACTATTGTCCAAGATAAAAATAGACTACACATGCAACTCACAGTGACACGTGACCCGTGACCCAGATTAGCAGGAGTCAGGAATATTTTCTGTATATGGTATATAACTAATTATATTATTTTGTATTTTTATTGGAATATAATAGAAATTGGTAAACCACATTTTTGTCTTCACAATGAGTATCGCTACTCTGACCCAAGACCAGTGAAACTTTTTTCGGACTATTAAATTCAAATTGTCATTTCGAGGACTGCATTTTGCATTATCTGCAGATTTGATTTCATAGTATGTTGCACATGTAATGTATGTGTACTACATGTAAATCAGTAAATACACTGTCTATGCTCTGTGTTACATGAAGATATAAGTGACTACACCGATCTATTCTACTTCTCTCTATACTTCACTCTATGTTACCTGTATATCATTATATCTACAACTTTCTATCCTTCACTCTGTGTTACATGTAAATCAGTGTATCTACATCTTTCTATTCTTCACTCTGTGTTACATGGAGATCATTATATCTACAATGTTCTATTCTTCACTCTGTGTTACATGTAGACCAGTGTATTTACAGCTTTCTTTTCTTCACTCTGTGTTACATGTAGATCAGTTTATCTACACCTTACCATACTCCACTCTGTGTTACATGTAGATCAGTGTATCTACAGCATTCTATCCTTCACTCTGTGTTACATGTAGATCAGTGTATCTACACCTTACCATCTCCACTATGTCTTACATGTAGATCAGTGAATCTACACGGTTCTATCATTCACCCTGTGTTACATGTAGATCATTATAGCTACATTGTTCTGTTCTTCACTCTGTGTTACATGTAGATCAGTGTATCTACACCGTTCTATACTCCACTCTGTGTTACATGTAGATCAGTGTATCTACATCTTTCTTGACTTCACTCTGTGTTACCTGTAGTTCAGTGTATCTACACCATTCTATTCTTCAGATTTCAGACTCCAGAGATTAGGTTATTCTACAAAGAATCATACTGAAATCAATAGAGATTTCAGGGTCTATGTGGTTCTACAAAGAATCATACTGTTACAAATGGAGGCTCCATTGTCTATGTGGTTCTATAAAGAATCATACTGGTACAGATGGAGGATCCAATGTCTATGTGGTTCTACAAAGAATCATACTGGTATAAATAGAGACTCCAGGGTCTATTTGGTTCTACAAGGAATCATACTGGCACAAATAGAGACTCCAGGGTTTAGGTTATTCCACAACGAATAATACTGGTACATATAGGGACTTCAGGTTCTATGTGGTTCTACAAAGAATCATACTGGTAAAAATAGAGCCTCCAGAGTTTAGGTTATTCTACAAAGAATCATACTGAAATCAATAGAGACCTTAGGGTATATGTGGCTCTAAAAAGAATCATACTGGTACATATATGGACTTCAGGATCTATTGGTTCTACAAAGAATCATACTGGTACAAATGGAGGTTCCGGTGTCTATGTGGTTCTACAAAGAATCACCATGGTATAAATAGAGACTCCATGATCTATGTGGTTCTACAAGGATCATGCTGACACAAATAGAGACTCCAGGGTCTATGTGGATGTTCAAAGAATCATACTGGTACAAATGGAGGCTCCATTGTCTATGTGGTTCTACAAAGAATCATACCAGTACAAATGGAGGCTCCATTGTCTATGTGGTTCTACAAAGAATCATACCGGTACAAATGGAGGCTCCATTGTCTATGTGGTTCTACAACGAATCATACTAGTACAACTAGAGATTCCAGGGTCTATGTGGTTCTGGTACAAATAGGAACTCCGGTTATTCTACAAAGAATCCTACAGATACAAATGAAAGCTCAAGTGTCTATGTGGTTCTACAAAGAATCATACTGGTACAAATGGAGGCTCCAGTGTCTATGTTGTTCTACAAAGAATCATACTTGTACAAATAGCGACTCCAGAGTCTATTTTGTTCTACAAAGAATCATACTACTACAAATAGAGACTTCAGGGTCTATGTGGTTCTACAAAGAATCATACTGGTACAAATAGAGTCTTCACGTTATATGTGGTTCTACAAAGAATCACACTGTTACAAATAGAGACTCCGGGGTATATGTGGTTCTAAAAAGATCCATACTGGTACAAATGAAGGCTCCAATGTCTATGTGGTTCTACAAAGAATCATACTGGTACAAATAGAGACTCCAGGGTCTATGTTGTTCTACAAAGAATCATTCTGGTACAAATGGAGGCTCCATTGTCTATGTGGTTTTACAAGAAATCATACTGGTACAAATGAAGGCCCCAGTGCTTTGGTTGCTCTACAAAGAATCATACTGGTACAAATGAGAGCTCCAGTTTCTATATGGTTCTGTAAAGAATCACACTGGTACAATTAGAGATTCCAGGGTTTATGTGGTTCTGCAAAGAATAATACTTGTACAAATAGAGACTCCAGGGTTTATGTTATTCTATAAAGAATACTACTGGTACAAATGAAGGCTCTAGTGTCTATGTTGTTCTACAAAGATGTATACTGGTACAACTAGAGATTCCAGGGTATATGTGGTTCTGCAATGAATAACACTGGTACAAATAGGGACTTCAGGGTATCTGTGGTTTTACAAAGAATCATACTAGTACAACTGGAGATTCCATGGTCTATGTGGTTCTACAAAGAATAACACTGGTACAAATAGAGACTCCGGGGTATATGTGGTTCTACAAAGAGTCATACTGGTACAAATGGAGGATCCGGTGTCTATGTGGTTCTACAAAGAATCATCATGGTATAAATAGAGACTCCATGGTCTATGTGGTTCTACAAAGAATCACAGTGGTACAATTGGAGGCTGCAGCGTCTATGTGGGTCTACAAAAAATCATACTGGTACAAATGTAGGCTCCAGTGTCTATGTGGTTCTACAAAGAATCAAACTAGTACAAATGGAGGCTCCAGTGTCCATGTGTTTCTACAAAGAATCACCATGGCATAAATAGAAACTAGATGATCATATGTGTATCTATAAAGAACCATACTGGTACAAATGAAAGCTCCCGTTTCTATGTGGTTCTACAAAGAATAATACTGGTACAAATGAAGACTCCAGTGTCTATGTGGTTCTACAAAGAATAATACTGGTACATATGGAGGCTCCAGTGCTTAGGTTGTTCTACAAAGAATCATACTGGTACAAATGACAGCTCCGGTGTCTAGGTGGTTCTACAAAGAATCACACTGGTACAACTAGAGATTCCAGGGTCTATGTGGTTCTACAAAGAATAATACTGGTACAAATAGAAACTCCAGGATTTAGATTATTCCACAAAGAATCCTACTGGTACAAATGAAGGCTCCAGTGTCTATGCGGTTCTACAAAGAATCATACTGGTACAACTAGAGATTCCAGGGTCTATGTGGTTCTACAAAGAATAACACGTCTACAAATAGGGACTTCAGGGTCTATGTGGTTTTACAAATAATCATACTGGTACAAATGAAGGCTCCATTGTCTATGTGGTTCTACAAAGAATCATACTGATACAACTAGAGATTCCAGGGTCTATGTGGTTCTACAAAGAATAACACTGGTACAAATAGGGACTTTATGTTCTATGTGGTTCTACAAAGAATCATACTGGTACAAATAGAGACTCCAGGATCTATGTGGTTCTACAGAGAATCATTCTGGTACAAATGGAGGCTCCAGTGTCTATGTGGTTCTACAAAGAATCATACTGGTACAAATGGAGGCTCCAGTGCTTAGGTTATTCTACAAAGAATCATACTTGTAGAACTACAGATTCCAGGGTCTATGTGGTTCTACAAAGAATAATACTGGTACAAATGAAGGCTCAGTGTATATGCAGTTCTACAAAGAATCGTACTGGTACAGCTAAAGATTACAGGGTATATACTGGTAAAACTAGAGATTCAAGGGTCTATGTGGTTCTACAAAGAATAACACGTCTACAAATAGGGACTTCAGGGTCTATGTGGTTTTACAAAGAATCATACTGGTACAAATGAAGGCTTCATCGTCAATGTGGTTCTACAAAGAATCATACTGGTACAAATAGGGACTTCAGGGTCTATGTGGTTTTTGAAAGAATCATACTGGTACAAATAGAGAATCCAGGGTCGATGTGGTTCTACAATGAATCAAACTGGTACAAATAGAGACCCCCATGGCTTAGGTTATTCTACAAAGAATCATACTGGTGTAAATAAAGGCTCCAGTGTCTATGATGTTTTAGGGCCCGGGTGAGTTAGGGAGTTGGATTACTTAACAACTCATACAAGCCTGTCACCAATGCGGCTTTGTAAATTACAAAAAAGGTGCACTCGACTCGCAGCCGCAAGTGATACCGTTTACCAATTGCTTGCCGATGGTTGGTGCTTCTCTCCGGGTACTCCGACATCTTCCACCACTAAAACTGGTCGCCATGATATACCTGAAATATTGCAGAAAGTGGCATTAAACACAAAAAATCAATCAATCAATCAATCAATCTATGTGGTTCTACAAAGAATCATAATGGTACAACTAGAGATTCCAGTGTATATGTGGTTCTACAAAGAATAATACTGATACAATTAGGGACATTAGGGTCTATGTGGTTCTACAAAGAATAATACCGGTACAAATAGAGACTCTAGGGTCTATGTGGTTCTACAAAGAATTATACTGCTATAAATGGAGGCTCCAGTGCCAATGTAGTTCTACAAAGAATCATACTGGTACAAATAGAGACTTCAGGATCTATGTTGTTCTACAATTTTATATTTTTGTTAAATTTTTGACATAAGATGCAAAGCAATATATTTTAAGTAACATTTTGTATTGACAATTTCAGGATTATGAGCACATACAGACTGGTAAGTTGGCTTAATACCCTTATCTTGTTCATATTTTTACATATATCATCTATCCATTGTCTGCTCTTCTATATTATGCATCAGTTATGTGTGTATGTTAGCTTGATTGGACCAACAGATCATGTGACCCATTGTTATTACTTGATGTCAGTCATCATTATAATATACATTTCACATTTTTGAACATTTTCGTCTTCGATGCTAATAAACAACATGTACCAAACTTAGCAGCAGTATTTCCTGTGTGGCCATTCTATTAAAATTAAAATTCTAGTTTTGCTGTGGTGGTAAAATTAACGATGGCGGTTGACAGAGACAACAATTCAGATGAAGTTTATGATTTGCTACTGGTCAGAACGCCGTATGTTGCGATTAGTAATAGCTAATATATAAATTGACTGCAAATTCATATTGTATTCTACCAAGTTTATGATTTGTTACTGGTCAGAACACCACACGTTGCGATTAGTAGTAGTTAGATATAAATTGACTGCTGAGTTCATATTGTATTCTACCAAGTTTATGAATTGTTACTGGTCAGAACACTGTCTGTTACGACCAAGTTTATGATTTGTTACTGGTCAGAACGCTGTATGTTACGATTAGTAATAGTTACATATAAATTGACTGCTGTGTATTCAGCCTGTGTTCATACTATATTCTACCAAGTTTATGATTTGTTACTGGTCAGAACGCCGTATGTTACAATTAGTAATAGTAACAAATAAATTGACAAGCTGTGTTCACAGATCTACTTAAAATACCGTAGAAATGATTGAATGTATTAAAATAGAATATTAATCAGCAGCTGTGTTCTTTCATTTACTTATGTTGTTGTAGGGATACCCTTGGGGTATTAGAGTTTGACAAGAAATGGACATATGTTTAAAGTTTGACAAGAAATGGACATCTGTATTCTTTAAAATACGACAATTGTTGCAAGCATACTCTAGACAAGAAATTTACATATATGTTCTCAAATATAGTTTAAATGTTATTGGGATACACATGAAGGTATTGAAACTAGACAAGAAATTGACATCTTTATTCTCAAATATAGTTTAAATGTTATTGGGATACACATGAAGGTATTGAAACTAGACAAGAAATTGACATCTTTATTCACAAATATACTTACGATGTTGTAGGATTACCCTTGGAGATAAAACAACTGGACTCAAAATCTGCAGCTGTTTTTACCAATTTAATAAAAGAAGAAACCTACCCCCAGTTTGAAGCACGGGCTATGTTACTGGGTGAAAAGGGGACTGGTAAAACAACTGTAGCAAGATTTCTTGTGGGAAAAGGGCCAACAAACGCCATAATATCTACCGAAGGCATAGATCTGTATGCTGCTCTGGCATTTATTGACCGAGAGACAGGTGAATGGCTGAATGGTAAACAAGGTAAGTAATTGTTCATTGGTAGTTGGTAATGATTTATTTACTAATAACCCAAATAGAAGACAGTGTAAAATATGTGGAAAATATCAAGTAAAAATATACTTAATGGAGAAAAATTGAAATAGGGGTTTAACGAGCCAACTGTATTTAGCATGAATTATCCATGTTAAAGAGGTTCAATCTTGTACAGATAAAGACCTCAGGTTCTACAGGGAATGAAACACCCTTATAGTTAAACAGTAAAGCATAAGCTGCAGAAAAGGAAATGTGTTTTAATCCTTTCCATGACATACTGAGTAATGGAGATGCTGTTGTGAATGACATGCATCATCATTGTGTTATACAGAACCAAATATACACAAAGGAAGACCAAGTGGTTTATGTGGTCTAATGGCATAAACGTCCAAACGGACATTAATCATTGTGATATACAGATTCAAGTTTTTCTTAGGGGGAATATAAATCCCATATTTAGGCTCTACGGTTTCACGGTCGTTGTGGTCTAAGATGTAATGGTAGGCTATAATAGGGATTATAGAAGATTCAGGAAGAAACATTGTGTTTTGCATGACAGTTGGTCACATGCGGATTATAGTGAAATGAAAATTCAATTCAATGAATGTTCCTTGCAAATTTGAGTTAGGTTAAATAAACCATACATTTCTGTAACTAGACACACAATACCTGAGATATGGAAGAATATGATTTCAAATTATTGGAAATAAAGCTTTCATAGATATTAACAGCAGAGAATATAGCATGCATAGCATTTTCTGTCATATTTGTAGTAACAATGGATTTATTTTAATTTGTGTGTTTTTTTCAATATTATATGTGATAGGTCTGCCCTATTTATGTCAGAACTGTACATATAACCAACCAGTGTATATTTTTCTTTTCCATGCAGATTTTACATTGGAGGATGTCATGGTTAGTAAATCTCTCAGGCCAGCTATAGATCCAATGAATCCAGAGTTGCCTGAAACTTCTGTCGTCGGGTCGGCTGTCCCTACTGCTGCCGGGACCTCTAGTCAACTGCAACAATCATCACTGACTGAACCAGAAAACAAAGAGGTGTCTGTCCCTACTGCTGCCGGGGTCTTTAATAAACAGCAACACTCATCACTGAATGAACCAGAAAACAAAGAGTTGCCTGTCCCTACTGCTGCCAGTATCATATTTGATAGTTTCAAGTCTTTATTTAGAGTAAAAAAGGAGGTAAATGAGATCAAGATATCAGTAACACAGGAAGAATTCTTAAAAAAGTCATGGGAAGTTGGCAAGAAGAAATTACATCAGAGAAAAATAGCACCAGTAATAATTTGGGACTTTGGTGGACAAGATGTGTTTTACAGTACCCATCAGACGTTTCTTACGTACAGAGCAATATATATACTTGTTTTAGATGGTAGTAGGACCCTAGATCAATCTTGTCCCTTTGAACAGTATCTTCCAGGAAAAGGTGGAGCTAAAACACAAAGAGGTAGTAGTTTTTTTTTATACATATGATGTTTAGTTATTCTAACATGACACCAAATATTACCAGTATATATATATATACAGTATAACTTTTATTTGAACAAGTTTTAAAAATAGCTATAAAAGTGAGTCAATGTGGGAAGGTTTTCAGGACTGTTTCATAGCGTGTGCAAGTCATTTATTTTTACAATGTACGTATATTGTTGTTATTCTGTAATGTCGAAACATCGAAAAGAACTTTCAAATTATACTACAAAAAGTAGAAACCTGCGCCATCTTAAGCTGTTTCAATTGTGTTTTCTTTCACATCCGTGTTTATACTGTTCACTTTTCTGACCATATGTTCAACATGAATCAGGTACCAGGATAGCTGTATAATGTGCTATACTAGAATGACACTGAGTACCCAAAATCACACGATTACATGATAAAATATCCTTTACTTTAAATACAAATTTACTAACTCCTTGATGTAGGATTTTACTGATCATGACAACAAAAAATACAGAAAAGAAATTTAAACAGTGATGGTCAGCAATTCCATCTATATCAACAAAATGAACAATCACGTCTCATCTCAAATCATTGAACACAGTTAAGACTACGACATATGACATTGGAAATCCAGGTCCTGGCTTACATTTCTAGGTCAGACAGGAATATGTTGTGGGGATTGATAGGCAATTATTACATATTATGAACAAGGGGCCGTCGTGGTCGTGATCATATTGTAGTTGCATTTACTACCGATGCAATCAATGCATAGCACCACTACAGTTGTGAGTTCTATTCCAGCTCATGCTGAGGTGTAATCAATACAACATCATCTGATGAAGTTTGTCAGAGAATTGCGGCAGGTTGATGGTTTTCTCCGGGTACTCACGTTTCCTCTAATAAAAATGACCGCCACGATATAACTCAAATATTGCTGAAAGTGGTGCTAAACACCATCACCCTAATGCCCCTTATTATGAACAATCAATGCACAATTATGGCCTTCATAAAAAGTAAATATCCATAATTATCATTTTAGAAGGAGTTACATTAAAAAGCTTGACGACTGATATATTTGATACAATACACATGAACCACGAAGTTTGATATTCTACTGATAATAATGAATCCTCAATACATATTACAGAAAGTATAACTCCAAGGAGAGATACAGACTCTTGAGTGTCTCCATTTATTATCCTACTTTTGTTTTACAGATTATGTCAGATTTTGGATCACTACAATAGTCACCTACTGCAAAGGTAGTGGAGAAGGATATCCTAAAATTATGGTTATTTTGACACACAAAGATCAAATAGAAGAGGTGAGTTCTGATTTCCATGATATTCATATAATAAATTAAATGTGTAAATCGATGATGGGCACTGTGTGTTGGTAAGTTACAGGCAGTGCGTGGGTAAGTTAGTTGAACATGATAATAAGATCACAGGAGTAAGTTATAGGCAGTGTGTGTTGGTAACTTATTCGGAACATGAGAATAAAGTCTAAGGAGTAAGCTACACACGGAGCAAGTGCCAGTTAGTCTGAACATCAGAATACGATCTGCAGAGTAAATCATGGACAGTGTGCTGGTAAGTTAGTCTGAACATCAGAATAAGGTCTGAAGAGTAAGTTATATACAGTGTGCTGGTAAGTTAGTCTGAACATCAGAATAAGGCCTGAAGAGTAAGTTATAGACAGTGTGCTGGTAAGTTAGTCTGCACATCAGAATAAGGTCTGAAGAGTAAGTTATAGACAGTGTGCTGGGAAATTATTCTGAACATCAGAATAAGGTATGAAGAGTAAATTATAGACAGGGTGCTGGTAAGTTAGTCTAAACATGAGAATAGTATTTGAAGAGTAAGTTATAGGTTGTACATTTGTATGTTAATAAGTTAGTCTGAACATGAGAATAAGGTCTGAGGAGTAAGTTACAGGACGTGTGTGAGTAGGTTAGTCTGAACATGAGAATAAAGTCTGAGGAGTAAGTTATAGACAGTGTGCTGGTAGCTTAATCTGAACATCAGAATAGTGTTTAAAGAGTAAGTTATAGGTTGTATGTTAATAAGTTAGTTTGAACATGAGAATAAGGTTTGTTTATTAAGTTACAGGTAAGTTTGTTGATAAGTTAGTATGAATAGGAAGATACCAAAGGAGTAAACATAATCCATATATCGAATAAGAACAGACAACACAGTGGCCAAAATAAAAAGTAGAAAAGGACAAAACGATCTACAAAACATAGCATGCATATAAAACTAAAGATAGCGTAACACGAACCCCACTATAAACCAGGGGTGTTTGCGTAGTAAATCATAGGCAGTGTGTTAGTTAGACAGAACATGAGTAGACTATCTGAGGAGTACGTTGCAGGCAGTGTGTTGGTAAGTTAGTCTGAACATGATGATAAGGTATGTGTAGCAAGCTATAGACAGTATGCTGGTATATTAGTCTGAACATGAGGAAAATATTTGAGGAGTAAGGTACATGCAGTGCGTGTGTAAGTTAGTCTGAACATGTGGATAAGGACTGGGGAGTAAAGTTCAGGCAGGGCATTCATATGTTTGTCTTAAGCATAAGAATAAGGTCTGAGCAGTAAGTTGCAGGCAGTCCATTGGTAAGTTTGTCTGAACATGATAATAAGGTGACAGGAGTAAGTCACAGGAAATGTATGGGTAGGTTAATCTGAACATGAGAATAAGGACTGAGGAGTAAGTTACAAGAAGTGTGTGGGTAAATTATTCTGAACATGAGAATAGGGTCTCAGGAGTAAGCTACATGCAGTGTATGGGTAGGTTAATCTGAACATGAGAATAAGGACTGAGGAGTAAGTTACAGGAAGTGTGTGGGTAAATGATTCTGAACATGAGCATATGGTCTAAGGAGTAAGTTACAGGCAGTGTGTGGAAAAGTTAGTCTGAACATGATTATAAAGTATGAGGAGTAAGGTACACACAGTGCAAGTGGAAGTTAGTCTGAACATGTGGATAAGGTATGAGGAGTAAGCTACATGACGTGTGTTGGTAGGTTAATCTGAACATGAGAATAAAATCTGAGGAGTAAGTTGCAGGAAGTGTGTGGGTAGGTTAGTCTGAACATGAGAATAAGATCTGAGGAGTAAGCTACAGGAAGTGTGTGTGTAAGTTAGTCTGAACATGAGAATAAGGTATGAGGAGTCATTTACATGACGTGTTTGGGTAGGTTATGCTGAACATGAGAATAAGGTCTGAGGTGCAAGTTACAAGAAGTGTGTAGGTAGGTTATTCTGAATATGAGAATAAGGTCTGAGGGGTGAGTTACAGGACGTGTGTGGGTATGTTAATCTGAACATCAGAATAAGGTCTCAGGAGTAAGGTACACGTTGTATGTGTGTTACAGTAAGCTAGTCTGAACATGAGAATAAGTTCTGAGGAGTAAGTTACAGGAAGTATGTGGATAGGTTAGTCTGAACATGAGAATAAGGTATGAGGATTAAGTTACAGGAAGTGTGTTGGTAGGTAGTCTGAACATGGTAATAAGGTCTGAGGAGTAATCTACAGGAAGTGTGTGGGTAGATTAATCTGAGCATAAGTATAAGGTCTGAGGAGTAAGTTACAAGAAATATGTGGGTAGGTTAGTTTGAACATGAGAATAAGGTCTGAGGAGTAAGCTACAGGAAGTGTGTGGGTAGGTTAGTCTGAAGATCAGAATAAGGTCTGAGGAGTAAGTTACAGGAAATGTGTGAATATGTTAGTTTGAACATGGTAATAAGGTCTGAGGAGTAAGTCACAGGCAGTGTGTGTGTAGGTTAGTCTGAACATGAGAATAAGGTCTGAGGAGTAAGATACAGGAAGTGTGTGGGTAGATTAATCTGAAAATGATTATAAGGTCTGAGGAGTAAGTTACAAGAACTATGTAGGTAGGTTAGCTTGAACATGAGAATAAGGTTTGAGGCGTAAGTTACAGGAAGTGTGTGGGTAGGTTAATCTGAACATGGTAATAAGGTCTGAGGAGTAATCTACAGGAAGTATGTGTGTAAGTTAGTCTGAACATGAGAATACGGTGTGAGGAGTAAGTTACAGGAAGTGTGTGGCTAGGTTAGTCTGAACATGAGAATAAGGTCTGAGGAATAAGTTACAGGAAGTGTGTGGGTAGGTTAGTCTGAACATGAGAATATGGTCTGAGGAGTAAGTTACAGGAAGTATGTGGATAGGTTAATCTGAACCTAAGAATATGGTCTGAGGAGTAAGTTACAGGAGCTGTGTGGGTAGATTATTCTGAACATGAGAATAAGGTCTGAGGAGTAATTTACAGGAAGTGTGTGTGTAAGTTAGTTTGAACATGAGAATAAGGTCTGAGGAGTAAGCTACAGGTAGTGTTTGGGTAGGTTAATCTGAACATGACAATAAGGTTTGAGGAGTAAGGTACACGCAGTGTGTGTGTAAGTTATTCTGAACATGTGAATAAGATCTGAGCAGTAAGTTACAGGAAGTGTGTCGGTAGGTAAATCTGAACATGAGAATAAGGTCTGAGGAGTAAGTTACAGGAAGTGTGTGGGTAGGTTAGTCTGAACATGAGAATAATGTCTGAGGAGTAAGTTACAGGTAGTGTGTGGGTAGGTTAGTCTAAACATGACAATAAGGTCTCAGGAGTAAGTTACAGGAAGTGTGTCGGTAGGTTAGTCTGATCATCAGAATAAGGTATGAGGAGTAAGATACAGGAAGTGTGTGGGTAGGTTAATCTGAACATGACAATAAGGTTTGAGGTGTAAGGTACACGCAGTGTGTGTGTAAGTTAGTCTGAACATGAGAATAAGGTCTGAGCAGTAAGCTGCAGGAAGTGTTTTGGGTAGGTTAATCTGAACATGAGAATAAGGTCTGAGAAGTAAGTCACAGGAAGAGTGTGGGTAGGTTAATCTGAACATGACAATAAAGTCTCAGGAGTAAGTTACAGAAAGTGTGTGGGTAGATTTGTCTGAACATGAGAATAACGTAGGAGGAGTAAGTTACAGGAAATGTGTGGGTAGGTTAATCTCAACATTAGAATAAGGTCTGAGGGGTAAGTTACAGGAAGTGTGTGGGTAGGTTAGTCTGAACATGAGAATAAATTATGTGGAGTAGTTGCATGCACCTGTAGGTAAGATAGTCTGAACATAAGAATACGGTCTGAGGAGCAATATACAGTCATTCTGATGAAGGTTACATATATTCCAGAAATGGCTGATGATAGAAATGTTGCCATTATTGCCGTTGTTTTAACATCCTAATGATCTGCTAAACGGTAGTGCACCACTTTGCGATACTTATCTCGCTTGTTTTTCAAAAGTTTTTTTTATATGTTTTACAGAGTGCTGTAAGCAATAGAAGACTGGAGATCTTCAGTGAAATCAAGAAAATGTTTGAAGGTACACCAGTATCGTCACATTTGGTCATCGATGATCAAATATTTGTTAACGCTAGAGACAAAACTGATCCTGGAATGGAACAAATAAAGGAAACTATTATTCAACAAGCCAAACATCAACCAACATGGGGTCAAGCCCTACCAAAATGTTTTCTGCCACTAGAGTTAGAGATTGCAGCCCAAGTCCGTAAAGGAGTTGCTTTGATTACAATGGATGACTGGAAGAAAATAAATGCTCAACAAGCTATTCGTCCATTAACCGACCCTGAATTGAAAGTTTTTCTAAAATTCCACCACGCCATTGGTACAATTCTATATTTTGATGAATTAAACTTGGATCAGCATATTATACTTATGCCTACACATCTGATTGATGCCTTCAAGTCCATTATTACTGACAAGATTTTCTGTAAGGGAGACAGACAGATAAAAATATGGGACATAATGGATAGGAAAGGAATTATCTTGAAACAAGATGTCGATCAAATATGGAGAAATCAAAAATACTCAAAATTTAGGAAGGAAAAAGACTATCTTTTAGCAGTTATGACACATCTTGATATCTTGGTAGAACCTAAGCGTTATGATCCACACTCCCACAGTCGTACACCAACAGATTTCTACTACGTAGCAAGTATGATACGTAAATTAGATAATACAGGATATCTTGAGTCTCCTTACTTCTATCAGAGAAACATAGCCATAGTCTTTGATATGAATGGTACAATTATACCTCCAGCCTTATCCTTCAGATTCATCAGCTATTGCTTAAGTATATGGGGGGTGAAGACCTATGGAGAAACCAATGAACTTATGCTGTTCCATAAATCTGCTGTTTTCACAATAGATCCGTCGCTTGATATGTATGTTCAGTGTGAAGATGAACATATCATCGTCCGCCTTGTACATGCTAGAAACAGAGCATTGATCATGAGTGATCTTGCGTCTAGTATCCGTGAATGCTTGATGTCTGCTCTACATAAGATCAGTCGGCTATATATCAACACTAGCAGTGATAGAACAGAAGTAGATGTAGGATCATTTAGGTTGAAAATGTGTTGTAGTTCACCAGACGATCCTTGCTTTCTCCCATTAGAAGAAAAAAGAATACTTGATGATACGTGGAGGTGTCCCAGTCATCACATGGAGATGGGAGAAAGCGTGCTGTTATTCTGGTTAGCAGAAAAGGTTAGTTTGCATGTATGTTAAAAAAAAGCTTAAAACTATGGCAATAACAAGATGTTTCCTTATTATCCAGGGTAGATAATATTTCAGAGTGAATAGTAACTCACAAACGGTATACTGAGTAGTAACTCACAAACGGTATATTGTTATTATTAGTACTAACTCACAAACGGTATATTGTTATTATTAGTAGTAACTCACAAACGGTATATTGTTATTATTAGTAGTAACTCACAAACGGTATATTGATATTATTGATAGTAACTCACAAACGGTATATTGATATTATTAGTAGTAACTCACAAACTGTATATTGCTATTATTAGTAGTAACTCACAAACGGTATATTGTTATTATTAGTAGTAACTCACAAACGGTATATTAATATTATTGGTAGTAACTCACAAACGGTATATTGTTATTATTAGTTGTAACTCACAAACGGTATATTGATATTATTGGTAGTAACTCACAAACGGTATATTGGTATAATGAATAGTAACTCAAAAAGGGTATTTGTTTATATTTTGATATTATCTAATTACAAGTAGGGTGAAATATAAAACCAATAGACCATCTATCTGGTACTGTGTATGAAGAATCAATAGATTATCATAAAAATAAGATGGATTTTGATAATGGTTTAAATATGGAAAAAATATGTCATAAATGTCACAACATGTTTTGCATTGCTTTGAAGAAATCTGCTCTTCAGAATGTTTTTATTGACACATTGAAGATATTACCTATTTATTTACATTTGGTGCTAAAAATGTTATATTTGTGTTCGTTATTTGTTATCTAATATCTAATTCAGAATTTGTATGGAGTGGTAATTTAGTATTCAATTGAGTGATTACTGGCTCTAAGCCTACGTTAAAATTTTAATCTTTTTTTTTCAGGAAGATGAGACTTGTAAACCAGGATGCCCAGGTAATGTAAATTTATAATGAGACTTGTAGACCAGGATGTCCATGTAATATATATTTATAATGAGACTTATAAACCAGGATTTCCAAGTAATGTACATTTATAATGAGACTTGTAAACCAGGATTTCCAGGTAATTTACTTTTATAATGAGACTTGTAAACCAAGATGCCCAGGTAATGTACATTTATAATGGGACTTGTAAACCAGGATGTCCAGGTAATGTACATTTATAATGAGACTTGTAAAACATGATGTCCAGGTAATGTACAGTTATAATGAGACTTGTAAACCAAGATGCCCAGGTAATGTACATTTATAATGGGACTTGTAAACCAGGATGTCCAGGTAATGTACATTTATAGTGAGACTTGTAAACCAGGATTTTCAGGTAATGTACATTTATAATTTATAAAAGAACAAAGACACCAGTACAAAACCAAAATTTAACTGGACAATGCCTAATTTTGCTTAAGCACAAACTTAACTGGACAAAGCATAATTTTGTGTAAATACAAACTTTATCTGGACAACGCCTAATTTTGTTTAAACACCAACGTTACCTGGACAAAGCCTAATTTTGCTTAACCACAAACTTAACTGGACAAAGCCTAATTTTGTTTAAATACAATCTTCAACCGGACAAAGCCTAATTTTGTCTAAGCACAAACTTTAACTGGACAAAGCATAATTTTGTTTAAACTCAAGCTTTAACTGAACAAAGCTTACTTTTGTTAAACACAAACTTTAACTGGACCAAGCCTAATTTTGCTTAAACACAAACTTAACTGGACAAAGAATAATTTTGTTTAAACACAAGCAAACTTTAACTGGACAACGCCTAATTTTGTTTAAGAACAAACTTTAACTGGACAAAACCCAATTTGTTTAAGCACAAACTTTAACTTGACAACACCTAATTTAGTTTAAACACAAACTTTAACTTGACAAAACCTTTTTTTTAAACACAAATTTTAACTGGACAAAGCCTAATTTTGCTTAAGCACACACTTTAAATAGAAGAAGACCAATTTGGTTTAAACACTAATTTTAACTGACCAAGCCTAATTGTGTTTAAACACAGACTTTGCCTAGACCAAAGGTAATTTTGCTTAAGCCACAAATTTTAGCTGGACAAAGCCTAATTTTGTTTAAGCAGTGTTTTGACATAGTTAAGTGTGATATTTGGCCTGTTATAGGTCATTGTGTAGTGTAAGAGTATAATGTAAGACCTCCAGTATAATGTTACTGTATTTTGTATAGCTTGTGAATATCTCCATTTTAGCTCACCTGGACCAATTGTTTAACTGATTTCAGCGATTTCCCTAAGAAAAATGCAGGATATGGTCAAAACAGATAAAAAAAAGACTTGAGGAGTTTCAGCTGTTTTTCATTGATGTTTACCTATTTTATTTTCTCACCAGAATCAGCCTGAAAAAATGTCGTATTATACAGTAAAACCTGTCTAAACCGAACCCCTTTGGGACTGAAGAATTTGTTCAGTTTAGACAGGTGTTTGGTTTACACAGGTTCAAGTTATATAGGAATTTAGTAGATAGGACTGTAAAGTCTGTCTGGTGTAGGCAGGTTTTTGGTTTACTCAGGGTTCAGTTTAGACAGGTTCCATCGTTATCATATGTTGTGTGTGTTAGCTTTTCACATTCCAATAATTTTTCTCTGAAATTACTTGAACCAAACTTAGGAGATTTAGGAGAAACTTAGGGTAACATTTTTACTTGTTGAACCATTTTAGTATGACAACTAGAAAAGAGTATATTTAAAAAAAATAATAATAAAAATGTTTTTAAAAGAACCCTTTAAGAGACACCACATGGGTGATGGAAATGTTACAGTATATGTACGTGTGAACACAATTTTAGTATAGTACCCCAATGAGAAAAACATTTAATAACGGAACTGTATATGTATAGTTGCTCTGTCAGTTTGGGATGGTGACAAGTGCAGTTTTATGTGCAAAACTTTAAATACAATACTATTATTCCTATTATAATTGATTTCACAATAAGTTCTTCTTTGTTCGTCACGAAAAGGTGCTAAAAATTAAATAAGACATTGCTTAATATTGGTGATGACTTTGGCAGAATTATATCATAGCAAAAGATGACATCATATTTACATTTTCAGAGGATAACTTACACATTGGCCATTCTTTTATATTTGTTTTTATTGAGCTAATTGTATGTCTCATATTTGCATGAATATAACACTGATTTTTGAGGTTACTTACTTTACTTTTACTCTTCGTCACCGATGTGACATAAGGCATCAACAATTCGTCTACTATTTTCTATTGTTGACGTTTCAGTGACTTAATCTTTTTTGACAGGGTGGGGTTGTTAGCCCTTCGCCACACCTACACACTGTTAGACTTTCTGGGTTGCACTTCCCATATATAGATGATTGCATTCACCCTGCTCACAGTTTCATCTACCTGGATTTTCTTCCAGGGTTATCTCCCTTAAACTTTCAGTTTCCCACGTTATCCACAAGTCAGTTGAGCTATTTAACCCACAGCTGGGACCCTCTTCCGTTAGCCCGACATTAAGTCTGTTGTCTCCTGCTCACCACGGGGAGGGGGGAGTAGGTTTTTGAGCAAGGAGTATTTCTTAGGTAGGTGGGGTTTTTTTTATTTGATCTTATTTCAATAATTTGGAAAATATTTTAAAGTTCTTTGATGAAACCACTGAACCATTTACAAATAATATAAACGTAAATATCGAATTGAGTGTGTAAGACACGTTTCTGGAATAAGTTTTTATCAGTACGCTGATAGTTAAAGGATTGTAAAGTCAAATAATCTGAAAAATCTTTTGGAGCAAGAAAGCCATCAGACCTAAGCAAGATAGTTATAATCAGCAACAATCTATCACAACATTGTTTCAGATCGGAGTACATAGTGACCTAGATTTATACATTTATTCCATGTTTAGTAAGAACATTTTTTACTTTTATTTTCAGTAACAAACGATGAATTTTTACAGCAGCGCCCTACTGATCTTCACTTACAAAGACTCTCGTTGGAATATAGCATCGATGAAGTGCGTGACATCATTATATTTTCTGGATTGCCAAACACAGTTTGGGATGAGGTTAATACCTCCACCGAATTCTCCAATGAGATAAAGAAATTTGAAGGACTGAAAAGATGTTGTGAGAAAAATGCTTTAACATTTAAAGATTTAAAAGAAGTAGTTGAAAAAGAAAAGATACGAACTGCACATACCATCTGTAAAGTAAGATTAAAGTAGTTAGCTTGTCTAGGTAGAACAACTAGATGAAATAATGTGTACAACTATCATATTTAGTCCCTAATTTTGAACCCCGAAGTAGTATGTACATGTCAATTGTCTTTGGTCACTAATTTTGAACCCTGAAGTAGCATGTGTACGTCTAACGATTCTAGTCCCTAATGTTGAACCTGAAATAGCATGTATACGTCAATCTTCTGTGGTCCCGAATTGTGAACCCTTAAGTAGTATGTATACGTCAATCGTCTTTAGTCCCTTATGTTTAACTTGAAGTAGTATGTGTACGTCAATCGTCTCTGGTCCCTAATTTTGAACCCTGAAGTAGCATGTTTAGATGAATCGACTTTAGCCCCTAGTTTTGAACCCTGAAGTAGCATGTTTAGATTAATCGACTTTAGACCCTAATGTTAACCCTGAAGTAGTATGTATACTTCAATCGTCTTTAGTCCCTAATGTTTAACCCTGAAGTAGCATGTTTAGATGAATTGACTTTAGTCCCTACGTTTGAACTCTGAAATAGTGTGTGTATATCAATCGTCTTTAATCCTCAATTTTTAACTCGTGAGGTAGTATGGGTACATAATCGCTTTGAGTAACCCACAGCTGATCACGCTTCTATTACCCTCCACTTACAACACCTGAGTTAAATAACAGAGGAATCATCGTAGGAATGCGATCATTTTAAAACACTTTAATATGTCCCGACGACTGTCTTGATAGCCATTCATATCACAACTTTATGTATTCTGATTACCCCTTTGGTACCTTCAAACTCTTCTTTTAAATGTTTATAACTGAAGAAATAAGTTCCTTGTAAATTATGGAAGCCGCCATTTGTCTCTATAGCTTCTTCACCTCAAAAAAGGAGATTAACAATATCAAACTATTTTGATTTGTAACTGTTAATAAGCTTTTTATTTCAACAAAGCAAGGATTTTTCCGTCAGTTGATCCACATGTGGTGAGGGAAAAGTATTCGGGTAGATCATATGTACAGCAATTGTTAAGTCCCTCATTTGAAATCAATATATACGTACATGTTTGTTAATTACAGATAAATAGAGGTCGCTTGAGTCAACAATAACATTAACTATAATCAAGTATTACTCAATTAATTGATGAACAAAATGATACACGGTGGAGATTTATATCTATTGGTGATCTATACATGGAAACTTATCTTTCTATAATTTTAGTCAATTGTTTAACTGGTTTGATAAGATCATGTGTGCAGTACATTGTATGTCTATCTTTTTATTAGAGCTATATTACAGCTATCTAACCTTAAGTTCAACAGATCTGCCTATTACATGTAATTATATATATGTTATGTTACACACTGCTTGCTAACATGATTGATAGGTAGATTAGAGTCTATCAATATTCATTTAATTAATTACAGGTCCAACGTGATAAATTTATAGATTATGGTAAGTAGAATAATGATAATTAACAGATATCAAACGATAATCTCGATTGACAAAACAAGAATAGTAGCAAAACAGCAAAACGTCAGCAAAACAAATCTAAATATCGACCAAAACAATATGGATGTTTAGAGTAGCCAAGCTTTTTCAATATTCAGGCTCAAAAAGCGAAATCTGACAACAATTATAAGAGCATCACAACTTTTAACAAAAACAAACCCAAAAGATTGAATATTACAAGCTGTCATTATAATCATGGCCACGACAGCCACCATACCTAGAAGTATATCCTATTAGCATACAATCAATACCATGACAGCTAACATAGGTAGAAGTATATCCTACTATCATACAATCATAACCATGACAGCTACCATAGGTAGAAGTACATTCTACTATCATACAATCATGACCATGACAGCTATCATATGTAGAAGTACATTCTACTATCATACAATCATGACCATGACAGCTAACATAGGTAGAAGTACATTATACTATCATACAATCATAACCATGACAGCTACCATAGGTAGAAGTAAATCCTAATATCATACAATCATGACCATGACAGCTATCATAGGTAGAAGTAAATCTTACTGTCATACAATCATGACCATGACAGCTACCATAGGTAGAAGTAAATCTTACTATCATACAGTCGTGGCCATGACAGCTATCACAGGTAGACGTAAATCCTACTATCATACAATCATGACCATGACAGTTATCATATTTAAATATTACTATCATAAAATCACGACCATGACAGCTACCATAGCTACATAATGTAGAAGTAAATCTTACTATCATAAAATCATGACCATGAAAGCTACCATAGGTAGAAGTACATTCTACTATCATACAATCATGACCATGACAGACACCATAGGTAGAAGTAAATTCTACTATCATACAATAATGACCATGACAGCTATCATAGGTAGAAGTACATCTTACTATCATACAATCATAACCATGACAGCTACCATAGGTAGAAGTAAATCTTACTATCATACAATCATGACCATGACAGCCACCATAGGTAGAAGTAATTCTTACTATCATACAATCATGACCATGACAGCCACCATAGGTAGAAGTAAATCTTACTATCATACAATCATGACTATGACAGCCACCATAGGTAGAAGTAAATCCTACTATCATACAATCCTGGCCATGACAGCTATCATAGGTAAAGGTAAATCCTACTATCATACAATCATGACCATGACAGCTACCATAGGTAGAGGTAAATCCTACTATCATACAATCATGACTATGACAGCCACCATAGGTAGAGGTAAATTCTACTATCATACAATCATGAACATGAAAGCTACCATATGTAGAAGTAAATCTTACTATCATACAATCATAACCATGACAGCTACCATAGGTAGAAGTACATTCTACTATCATACAATCATGACCATGACAGCTACCATAGGTAGAAGTACATTCTACTATCATACAATCATGACCATGACAGCCACCATGGTAGAAGTAAATCTTATTATCATACAATCATGACCATGACAGCCATCATAGGTAGTAGTAAAACCTACTATCATACAGTCATGACCATGAAAGCTATCATAGATAGAAGCACATTCTACTATCATACAATCATGACCATGACAGCCACCATAGGTAGAAGTAAATCTAACTATCATACAATCATAACCATGACAGCTACCATATATAGAAGTAAATCCTACTATCATACAATAATGACCATGACTGCCATCATAGATATAATTAAATGTAACTAGGCCACAATCAAGCCCAAGAGACACCAAAATACACTTTAGGCTTTTTATAAGTTTATATCTATGTTGATAAAGACACAATTTCAATCCAAATTGTTTGAGTATGTTAGTTATTTGAGGTATATAAATTACTACATCGTCATTTATTTTAATTATTTGATAAACGGTATATAAATTAACATTACTGCGCATCATCAATTGATTAGAAACTATTTTAAATTGAATCGGTTATATTTTGTTTATGTGTTGTAATTTTAGATTTGGAACCAGAAAAATGGGATCTTGTGTTGACAGACGAATTTATTGATAAACTGGCACCTTTAGTTGGAAGCCAGTCTTTACAGTTCCTTCTGGAGCTTCATATGACATTCCAAGACTGGGAACAGATTAAATACAGACAATCAGAGAGAGACTTAATACGGTTAAATTGTGATATCCTGGAAGCCTGGAAACGGAACTGTTATAAATATAATGTAAAACCAACACTACGAAATATTGGAAGAGCCTTTGGTAACATTGGAAAACATATCAAAATAATTGAAAATACATTGTTTGACTAAAAGTCAAATTCTCTTTTTTCACTGAAAACATTGTTTGCTTGTAAAGAGAAGAGAATACAATGAAGAACTACTACATGTATAAGTTATAGAAGACAAACATGAATACATTATATCATTTATTATTGTCTATATTGTAACGTTTTTGGGGTCAATTCTTTACTATTGACGCTGTTTCTTTACCTTTTTAATCTTGCCCTACTTGGCCTCTTGATTTCCGGGACGTTACATTTAAAACAACCCGTCGAGAACCCCTAGTATATTCGGAAATATTTATTTAGCCAATCAAATAAATGGAATTTTCCTGTCAACCAATCAAATGAAAGGGATTTCCCAGGCTCAATAATTTAAATGGGAAAGTCTAGAGGAATTGGGATAATTCGCGCGCTCCGATTAGCTCGTGCTGGTCTGCTGAAAAATTTTAGATTCTAGACTGGGGAATTGATGGTGAAACATCTTTGGTAGGAGCTAAGAAACATTTTCTTCATGGATTAAAATTTCGGGTATTTTTCTTTAGTTAAAAATCAGTCGGAGATGGACAACGCGCGGCTCGGTATTTTATTCTTTCCATTTAATTGAAACTTAAATCGTGAGTGTTATTTGGAATATTCTAGAAGCAGACGCTGAAATTTTTTCTATGGTAAGAAATGCATACATCTTCCCTTGAAAACGAGTGTCAATATTATTACGAATCCTATCAATTCCTATTTTGATTGATTAAGAAATTACCTTGATTTTTTTTTAAAGGGAAGTTTGTGTATTCATCATAATCTTCTTTGTTATTGGCGATATATCAATGTAAATCTCACTTTTGACATATGTAAGCATCTAAGTATCTGAAAGTTTGGGGTTATATGGTTCCCATAGTTTCATATGATATACGAGAATTTGGTACATTTAATCCGGATAGTTCACGACATATAGATTGTATAGTTTCTATAAGTTCACGTATAAAGAAACGCGTAATTTGGAAAAATTTCAATCTCGAGTGTTAAGGAGGTCAAATAGCATTATAGTGTTTTATTAGACATTGGGTTGTGTAATTTCGATGATAGTCCGTATAGATAGGAATATTATGAAATTTCAATCTTGAGGGGTAATACAAGTAGAAATTTAAATGCACTGGGATCAGTTAATGTCCAATTACATCTAATTAGTGATGAGCTTATTCTTTTTTGGTAATTGGGTTATTAGTCGGAATCCGTGGTTAATTTTATAATTGAGACACTTTCAGACAAAGGATTGATAACTGATTGATTAAGGATCAATTAAAGGTTTTGAATAAACAGCATAATTACTGACACATCTTAATTGTTGATTTATGTATGTGGATTTTGTGTAATAAAATATAATTTATGTAAAACTCTTGATTAATAGCTCCGGAATACAAGTACAGTTATTTACTTTTGTCCTAGATGAGCTTACATGTATCTTGGCAATCGTTCGTTTAGAGGTGATATATGGTATCCCAGTTTCCTTACAGAACTAAATTAGCTTGGCAATCGTTCGTCTAGAGGTGATATCTGGTATCCCAGTTTTCTTACAGAACTAAATTTTGTCGTTTACTGGGATTAATGATAAGAATGAATTGATAGCCATTGTGGATTAAAGAGGTGGATACTTATTCTCTCTTTCTCGCCTGGATCATACATGTACATGTATTATAACAACTCCTACTTTTTGAGGTTTGGTTGTTCTGTATGATTGAATAAACTCCTTGGATTGTGGATACCCCGATCGTATACTTTCGGTCCATTCATACCCTGTCACCAAGTCGCGATAAACTGGTTGACATAAATATGGAATCTTATTCTTGTGTTTGATACCGGATACATGTAGTGTCCACAAGTCCTGGAGCGAAAGCACATGCCTAACACTGTCATAAGAATTTGTTGACAATAATCAGGATATCTGAGCTAGCCGAGGCATCACTGGATGATATTCCATTGATGTTAGAGTATCGACCCGATTTTGTTGCAATACATGTATATAGAAGACAAACATGAATAAAGTACTGCGTTGACTACTATTCTACCTATTTTGTCCATCATCAAACATGTTTGTTTTAATATTTGGGAAGCTAAATTAGATTGTAATTAGCAAGACTAGAATAATTAATCTGTATTGGGGTACATTGTACATCCTTTCAGTTCTCAGTTATCTCTCTGATATGTAATTACAAGCGGTGGTAGGGTTGTTGTTGGTCCAAATGTTCACTTATGTTCTGATAGGTAATTTACTGGCAGTCAGATTGTTGGTTGTTGAGAATATATTTTAAAAGTTCTGAACATAAATTTTGCCAGAATTGAAGTACAATATACTTGTATCATGCATGGTAAAAATAGAGCAACTACTATAAACAAGTTGTAGATGTATTTTGTAAAAAGTCAAGCATGTGTTTGATATCCCCAAGCTTGTATCAAAATATTATTAACACCTTTAAGTTTATAGAGTAAGAACCCAAAAGCAATAAACTGTAGAATCAACTTTGTTAAAACAGTGGGTTGATATAGGGGAAATGCATCGATTTGTTAGAACATAAAATTGTTTTATTGATCCGTTTGTATGTCTCATTATTTTGTTAGAATAGTAATCAATTTGTGTTTGTGTCATTTTAGCTCACCAGGATGACGGCCATGTAGACGTATGTCATCACTTAGTGTCTGTCGTCTGTCCGTAATACATCATATTAAATAATCTTTCAAATTTAAATCTTTCCCTCTAAAACTGAACCAAATTTAAACCACCAAAGTTGACTGGAATGATCACCTCCCCTTTCAAAATTGTGTCCTACATTCAAGGTGGATTCCGTTACTAAAATTTGATTTCTTCAATTGCCTATTGCTGCTTTATATCAGTCAACATGAGCTCAAATATTAACTGCAGCTAAATGGCAATGAGTTGTTTAACATATTTTTCCGGTCTTTCTGTGAACTTTTCTTTCAGACGATTTATACCGATAACACAATCGAATTTCAAAGTTCTCTTGTGAAACAACTTATCATGTTTTAACAAGATTTGACTGGAATAGTACTCGGGAGGTCCACTTACAAAATTATGGCCGACTGCTTGACCTCCATTCAATATGGCAGCCTTTTATGCCATTTTTAATCTGTTTATTAATGCTAATATGAGCTCAAATTTTAACTGCAGCTCTATAGAGTAGTTAAACGTATATTCCGGGTTTTTCTTTCAGCCTGTTTTTACTGATTATTAGAAAAAATCACATTAAAATCTTCTGCTAAGAACATTGTCCCGAAATGATATTTTGTCTTCAAAATTATGTGTGATATTCCTACCCTCTCTTCGTCATCCAAGATGGCTGGCATTACTATTAGTAGAATTTTTTTTATTTTTTTTTTACAATAAATCATCTTTAATGAAATCTTTACATTTGTTAGTGGAAAAACATAAGTACCAGTACCTTATCCTGGCCTCGTTAATATTAGTAGCATGTTATAAATATATAGTGTTAAAGTCGTGTTAGTACAATACAATAAAATTTATCAATGAAAATGAGTACGGATTTTGAGAGTCATTTCATAAGTGTTACTAATTTTAGGCTTGTTTGTTTACTTCCTATTGTATATATATATATATGTACTGTAGTAGATCGTAGGGTGATGGGTGCTGAGGAGTACCGAACAGCACCCATGATGCAACACTACGATATCCAGATACACCATTACAGAAGCCATACAGATTGACCAGAGAATAATACAGAATACTCGCTGTTAGGAAAGCTAATAGTAAATTGGTAAGTAATGCCAATTACATTGGCGCTGCGACTTACGAACGAACTTCGTTAGCGGGTCATTTGAGGGGAATTGTGTTTTAAAGCGGTTTCTTGGTGAAAACGCAACTCCGCCATCTTGACTTTTGACTGAGCGAAAAGTCTTGACACTTTCAAGGGGAAATTGGCCTGTGTTAGCGCTTGGGGGCTCCAAGGTTAGCATTTACGGCAATTTCAAAGAAAAGGGAAAGTGTATAAGTGGGGTTGCCAGTCAAGAGTCGGGAGGTTTGTTTAATTTTTTGTGTTGTTTACCCGTGGCAAGGGGGAACCAGGTTTATAAAATAAACAAAAAAGCGGCACAGTGTACAAATGCAGGGACCAGTTGTACTGGTGCCTGGAGGGGAAAGCTAGTGAATAGTATGCCCTATTGGTGGAACGGAACCAGGACATGGCATATAAGGACCTGATAATTAAATTAGAAAAACGGTTTGGGTTTAGAGAACTCCCCGAAACAGCCCAGGTACAATTTAGTAATGCACGCCAGATTCCGGATGAGCTCCTGGAGGACTGGGCGGATCGGGTCTTGGCCTTGGCTACTAGAGCCTTTGGGGATTGACCAGAGAACCACATGTACCAACAAGCGGTAGTGAGGTTCTGTCAGGGGGTAGCAGATAAAGACGCCGGAAGCTATGCATCCAATATCCGGCCTCAGAACATTGATGAGGCCATTGACAAAATGCGGTGGCATCAACATAACCATCAGGCTATTTATGGGCACCCTCCTTGGAGGGAGGTGACGCAGGTGTCCTTCGGGGCTTACAACGGCAGGGTAGACGGTGGGGAAGCAAGGGTCTGCGTCATAGGAGCGAACAGAAGAGATGATATGAATCTGAAGAAAGAGATGGGGGAGGTGCTGTCGGCATAGTGGAATGAAATGTGGGAGATCAAAGTCCAACCTCGCAGCACTCTCCGCTCAAATGGCAGTGATGATGGAGGAGGTTAAGAAAATTCGTGTTGGTGGGTATGGAGCACCATCACGGAGTCCGTCCCCAGGAGGGTAGGACAGACAGGGATGCTACCACTGTGGGGAAATGGGGCATTTCAAGAGGGAGTGCCCAAAATAACTGAAAGGGATGCGATGTGCTGAGTTAATTTCAATATTGAGGATTTTTAAATACTCGTGTGAATTAGTTTGAATTGAATGCTGCTATGGATCTCCCAGCAGCCTGTCGTAAAGGAGGAATGGCGGAATTTAACGTAATTTAAAATTGCTGCTATGGAGTACCCAGCAGCCGTTAGGTGATAACTGTCTGGATTTCCTTTTCAGTTCTATTTCGTCAACACGTTGTGATTGTTGACATATGCATTGTGTTTATACATTTACTATTAAATTGCTATGACAAAAAAAGCAGCCAAATCGAATTTAGATTTTGTTGTTTATACATGCACGAGTTTATGCAGTTGATATTGCATTTGATTACACATATTCAAAGAAACTTAAATTTCAGTACAATTTACTCCATCTAACTAATGGTTGCAGTTGCTTTGTTGTACACAAACTTGCATTAAAACTTCCACACAAATATTACATTACTATGGATACACAATAAAACAACAAATTTGATATACATTGATTTTCTTATATTTTATATATAATAAACGAAAACCACGATTTGCCACCAACTTTAAGATAAAGAAAAACTTCATTTCAAGTCGATAAAACATGCACAGATTAATCAGTTTGCCTTCCACTGATGTGTGTGTAAAGTGTGGGGGGGGGGGGGCGGTGAAATATAAGCTACTTGTAGCTAAAATTCACATCACCTTTTCATAAATTGTATAATGTTTCCCTTTTGCGCCCAGATTAAACTTCTATCAATTCCATTCTCTTAAATCAAAGGGAACTATCCGGTGCCTTGAAAATGCGTTCTGTCATGTGCATAAGTTATTGTTTGCATGATTGACAGACAATATTCATCATATTGTTTTCTAGCTTCTGAACTGTCGACCGAGAAAAAAAAAATAATATAGACAGCATATAGCCAGTCAATGTAAACTGTATGATTCTGTTTGATAAAGTCCTTTAACTAGAACAGCAAAAAATGTACATTTGATTAAATGGTGTTGTAATAAAAGATCGAAAAAGTGATGTAAAGGTATGAAAGAATGTCAAGGTATATTTTAAATGAGGTTGAAACAAGACACCATTTGATATCAATTCGGCTGTATTTCATTTTGACGATTTTAATTACGGAAGACGGATCACAACCATAATTTTTTTAACAAATGCAACTCAGCTGTTTTTTTCATAACCTAAAATAAAATGAAAAAATATATAGCACACTGTCGGAACAGTTCCAACATTCAATAGAAAAATCGTAGAAATATGTAAATTCGATATCCCTAACACACATATAAATGACCCCTCCTGGCTTAGTTCAGGTACTTCAATAAAAAGTGACGGAGTTAAACTAGTATACAGTAGATTTGTCTAAAGCATTTCTCTTATTAAATAAAAAAAACAATAGAAAGCGAAAAATTGTGCACGACAATCGGTCAGTGGTCGTGCGACCGTCGCCGATAAGGTATAAGTAAGCCTAAAAAGGGGCTATTGATTTATCATGGGACAGACAAGTTTTGGAAGAATGGAATTATTTATTTTTCTTTACATATGAAATCAGAAATGTTCCATTCAATATCCAGTTTTTCATAACTCTTATACTGCTCGATTTTCCTTAGTCAGATTATTCTATTTCTCCCAAGTCTGGAAAAATTATTCATTTGTGCGAAAATTTAAATCAGAAATATTAAAAGAAAATATAAATAAATTTGAAAAGCACCCCTCCTGGAAGTATATATATAAATAGCGTTTGAGGAAAATATGTATTTTGTATGCAGACTGTAATATCACTGTGAAACCATTATTTGACCAGTGATATTAATTTTGAACTGTTTTAAACACCGAAATGAAAAAAATATATATCTAAGGCCATGCAAAGTTAATTACTTGGTTCTCAGGCCCTTTTTTTGTCAAAATTGGTGAGGGAGGGCGGCATTTTTTTTTATCCTTTTACTGCTGTAAAAAGTGATGAGGGAGGCATTTTTTCTTCTTTTTTTTTTTTGTGAAAAATATGGCAATGTATAAATCTTTTCATTACTTTATTGAAAATTTCAATTTTATTTCTTCCGATGGTGGCAGAAACATCACAAGTGGTTAATTTTTATGGAAACGTCCAATCCGCTGGTCCCAACGTACCATTTTTTATTTCCGTAAACAATTCCAATAAGGTACAAGCTTCGAAGAAGCCCCCTATTATGTTTCCTGGTAAAACTGGCAAACATTTGTGCCGAATTTGCACAGAAACGATTGACATTTTGTCTAAATGTCAAACGGAAACACGTTTTTTATTTATACATTGTCATAACGATGCTTTAAATCTCATTTAAGCATGATGCGTTTTAAAGCGTTTCACCGACCACGCGATATAAGAGAAAAACGGATGCGGTTGTTTTTTCCGTACGGACAGCGCTACCGCATTTAATTTTTTTTTTTTACGATTTTTGCAAAAAAATCGGCAATGCGGCGACGAATTTCCACATGCGGGCGGGCCTGAGAACCAAGAAATTAACTTTGTATGGCCTAATCACTTACACTCAATGAACAATTGAAGACAAATGTTGAAATAAGGTCTCCCTCAAAAGATCTTTACATAAATTAACATTGTTTCGTTATGTTACGGGAAGATACGTTCCTTCCTCAGTTATCGAGGAATCTCTATTAATGGAATCCGGTTAGCAAAGTTCGTATTATTAATTGGCAGAACATCATCAATATACCTGGTAGTGAGATTAAAGGCTAAAGCCTATCTATATTTTTTTTTGTCTTTGATAAGATTTTGTATAAACTCAGACTCAGACTGCCTATCTATGATTTGTTTAAAAATGTGCCATTAAAACTCGACAAATATATGTTATCGATAAGGAACTTCATATTTTGATGACTTCATTTTACGTGTAGCACTTTTTACCTTTCGTTTCGTGCTTGACAAAATAAGTTAATTCGTGACCCGATACTATAAACTTGTATCGTTGCCACCATTTTTTAAAAGTAAAATGCGTTGTGAATAATTTACTTTAAAGAGGAAATGAAAGTGTAAAAGGTTAAAAAGTCAAATATTTGGCTAGATGAAATTTTCGAGAATTAAAATTATCCTCTTCTTTCAGTGTCCACTTTTGCTTGATTGAGTGAGTGATTGTTGTTTAATGCCAATACAGCAATTTTTCAACTATATTATGGCGAGAACAAGTTAATTATCAATGTGAGATGATGATGAGGTCCGCTTTGTTCTAGACCAACACGCTGAGTTGGATTTTTAAAGTGCTAGCTCATTGAAACAAGAGTACGCGGGTAGAAATGTCACTCCATTTGGACACATTATTCTGATTTCGAGCCAACCAATCTTTGCTCTTTATCCGTAATGCTGCGTGCTTAGCGGAGAAACAACAAATGCCAATTTTATAGTCCTTGGTTTGACCCGACCGGGGCTCAAACCCACGATCTACCGCACTCGAGGCGAGCACGCTAACCATTACGCCACCGATGCGGTGTTTTTGATTGATGTTACCACGTGAATATACTTTGTCACAGTATGATAGTAGTCCTCCTTTGACTGCATGCACAGTTTTAGTCATACTTATAGATAGTTCTTTTGTTGAACAAGTAGAAGAATATAACTGTTTAAATACTGATTCTTCTGAAATTTTGGTATCCAATATATAGTAGATAATTCACAATTTTCTTCATTTATCGGAATGTTCAGTGATGACATGAATGACTTGTGACTTGCCAAAATGTCTTCTTTGTCAAAATTAGTATTTTTGTAAGGCTTACCAGAGTTCTTCATTACTTATTTACCAAACCTTATTTCTTGTGGTTTTTGAATATTTTTATGATGTTTACCTATTTGAAATTAAGCATGTTTGTAAGCTCAACTGGACAAAACTGCCAAGTGAAGTATTATCATTTAGTGTCCGTCGTCTGTTATCCATAGCTTTTCATATTAATATTTAATCTTTTTCTTAGACACTGCAAAACCAAATGCTTTAACTATTTTACGTTATCAAGTTTTGGGACTATTTTGTAGCGCGTGCATATATGGTACATGTTTATACAAAACGCACATGCATCCACACTTACCTCACCATGACCAGACCCAATGGATCTTGTAAGGTATTATCATCACATTGCCTCAAGCGTGGTCTGTAAATCTTTAACATTAACATTGGAGGGATGCAGGAGAAGTGTGTATTTAGTGCTGTCTTAACGCATGGGCACATGGGGCAGTTGCCCGGGGGCCCACGAGCATAGGGCCCCATGATTATCTATGTATGTTTTTTACTGTATGTTTTCTAAGGTTTAAACACTGACTTTTTTGGAAATACCATTACAATATATATATGTTTAATTTTATATACATTTACAGTTTTATTCCTATGAGTAGTGATGTAGGCCACGTTCCAGAACAAAGAACCAGTCTAGGAGCCAGCCTTTGACTGGACTATTTTCTGTTAAAATGACGTCACACAGAAACGCTATAGTTAGGTTCTGTGATAGCGAATTTTATCGTTTTATTATAAACTTTCACTATTTCATTGAAGTAACGACAAACTTTCACTTATTTATGAAACTACATACATATTCTATGCCGTGAGCCAGGAATATAGTTGTTGGTAATAAGTAATAAGCGATTTCCAGTTCTGTGAGCCGCGCAATGGTTTTGCCAGAGGGTATAAATACAGCGTCGATTTGACGTTTTGGCATCTCGAATCTGACTGTCGTCAAGGACGCAACACATCGATAAACCATTTAACTGAGTCTATAGCTAATTTACAAGATACAAGATGCATTTTGATACAGAGTTAACGGTTTTCTGAGCCAAACATATTAATAACTCCATTATGTATATATTAATTCACATTTTTAAATGAGACAACTTGAGTTAAAGTCGATACCAGGGAGCTGATATTCTTATAAATATTTACCATTATAGTAGCAAGAGGGCGTCATTTTTATCTTGCTAACTAGGAACCAGTTCAATGTTTACTACAAATTTCCAGCCTTTGTTGAGAGTTTCGTTTTTGAATATTAATTTAAGATACGATATATTCCGCCACTTTAACAACCTTATACATAATTTTATTATATAGCGGCCATTATGTCCTTAACATTAAAGCGAGAACAATGTTAAATTACAATCTATCTAGTAAGGGTTCAGAAGGCCAGCATCTATCAGGGTTATTATTTTTGTATTAAGTATAGTTATTTCTACTCTGGATTGAATTATATAAATGGAATGCAGAATCTGGACATAATAAATATATTTTCATGTATACGCTTGATTGTATATACTGCTGGAACTGGACAACTACACAACAAAACAAGACCACAGAGGAACACCTTATAAACTTATCACACGATAAAAATACACTTAGACTACGCTACCCCGTCGATAACAATATGATATATTTGGCAAGCAGATGTTCCAACTTTGACTGTGTTTGTTGAGAAAAACTAATAAAATAGCTAGGATATGCATTTACATTTAGGTAGGGTCAAGGTAGCCTAAACAAACTATATTTCTTAGGGCCGAGGTGTATTCATGTCTTCTTAAAAAAAAAAAAAAGTCGAAAATAAACAATTTTTATTCTAAAAAAAATCCCCCCCTCAGTAGTAAAATGGTTAGTGCTTTATGTCTTAGAGGAGCCATTCCGTAAGTAAAAGTAATTTAAACTTTTTATTCAATCAACACTGGAAGACATCTAACATACATTTTTTCAGTGACAGTGTACATGATAATAATCCCGACAGACACCTCGGTGATGTCGTTGAAATGTGCCGAGCAAACCACGTCGTATTTCCCTGGCGTCCACGAACCTCTTGTTGCATGGTAAATCTTCTTGATAGATATCCCTCACTTATAATTATTAATAACAGCATTTGTAGCATTTTACACAATATCGTAGTTTACATTAGTTACGTTATTGATGCTAACCGAGGAGTTCCGAAAGTAATAACTGATAGAACACATGCGCCACCTATTAGCCTAAAAATCGTAGGTGAACCCCATTATTCATTATTAGCTACTTTTTGACGTTCGGAACGAGATTTTGGTAAACCCCAAAGGTATTCCAAATGATAGCCATGAAAATTAGCTACCTTAATACATTAAAAATACTATTCCAGTTATTCCCCTTTTACCATGTTTTGATAGACTTTTTCATGAAAGTATTTACTTTCGTATGCGGGAGTGCATTTAGGGGCTCTCTAAATAGTATCATTAATAGATGTAATGGTACGCAGGGACTGGTTTATAAGATCATACCCTGCACATGCCAAATGCTAACGCGGAGTACCAACAATAAAAGGAAGTCAAAGGTGGGTAATTAGTATTTTTGAACAAAAAGTGNGGGTAGGGGTGGATGTAGGCGAGGAAATCTATTTAATTAGATAGATCTATCCCTGAAATGGATAGCAAACTCCTATTCATTCCATTTACATCAAGGATTTCTATATATAAAGCCTTGTTTACATGGAGCATGACATTTTCCATGAAAATATGCCACCTTACATCTGTTCAATGTATGACACAGGTTTCAAAGTGTTAACTACTTTCCACCATTCAAACATAAGCATCAGAAGCTTGTCCATGAACATTATCTACCCCGCATGACATTTTCCATGAAAATAAGCTACCTTACATCTGTACAATGTATGGCACAGGTTTCAAGGTGTTATCCATGACAATAAACTAGGTACCTTGCACCATTCAAACATAGGCATAAGCATCAGAAGCTTGCCCATGAAAATTAGCTACCTCGCATTCCTTCATTGCATGGTCCATGAAAATTAGCTGGTTGAATTACCTAACAACTCATACAAGCCTATCACCAATACGGCGTGGGTTCGCTTTGTAGGGTAGCGAAAATGGCCGAGTAGTTACGATTGAAACTTCTCATTGACGTCATAAGCAAACTGGGTGACGGCAATCGACCTTCCTCTTTGCCTAGCGACCTTCCTCTTTGATAGTATAGAATTAACTGTTAAGAATAGACCCTCACCCATGGCACGAACAGTTTTAGTACGAACTCTCGCGCCATTTTCGCTCGCATAACTTCGTAGTGGACCCTAACCCCTGTTTGCCTAGCGAATTCCGCTCCATTTAAACCCGGATGTGGAAAGACAACATAGATACGAAAGTAAATACTTTCATGAAAAATATTTTAAATAATAGCTACTTTGATTTGTTTTTGTGAAATTAAAGCTTGTATTGTCATTCCCAAGTCAAAACATTTCAAAACTACATCTATTTCATTTGCAACTGCGTTAATTTCCGTAAATGGAGATGACATGTACAGTGTACTGTAAACAAACACAGCGCTTTTTTTCACGTGTGTCCAGATAACTTAACCTTCCCACCATTATCCTCATCCCCTTAACCCTTCCCCATCCCTCTTAATCCTTCCCCATATCCCTTTTCCCCTACCCTTTCCCCTTTCGCCCTTCCCTTCCCCTATCCCCCTTAATCTCCATTCTAGGGATGTTCCCTTATTCAGGGCACCAGATGCACACATAGAGTGCTATAAGGATCAATGCATTGGTCCCATAACATCTATGAGGAACTGGAATTGCAAATACCTTGCCTCAGATAATCCTCATTGGCTATTGGTACTGCGCAAAGGAAGAAATGTAATACATAGTATTATAAAATTCATGATATTTGAAAAGAAGAGGTAAACGTGGCAAACCATTTTAGCAATGAACCTATTATTTAAAAGGCCATTAAAACGGAAATTTGTTTAATTTGTTTAGGTTGTCATTATTTATTTTGTTCATATTTCAACTTTTGACAAAGATTTCTTGAAAAAATGCTAAACTAGAATTTTCGAAATAAGGATAGTGTGAGAAGGGCAGTAATTATTTTATTAATAGGTATACAATCATGTACATGTACTGTCTTTTCTTTGCTGTAGGGCATGTATACAGTTAGTTAATTTATACTCACTTGATATTAACATCAATTAAATTATGTTCTAATTCATGCTGTTCAAACGAACATAAAGAATTTATGTACTTAATTTGTGTAATTTTCTGAATAAAATCATTCTCAATGTGTAAATTGATTAACAAAATAAACAAAATCTTATTTTGTTATATACCTTTTTATGCAAACTGTTAAAAATCAACAAAACGTAGTAGATGGTGAAAGGCGCAGTGACCATTTATTATCATATTTTACATAACATCACATTACTATCATCACAAAGTTCATTTTGACATCATTTATCACACATAAAAGTTCATTTAAACACAATCAATCAGCATCATCCGAAAGTCAGACTATTATCTATCTATAAAAGATAATTTCAAAATTAATATACAACTTTAATGCAAAGGAAAAAACAAAACAAAACAAAAACTAGATCATAAATAAATTGAAATATATCAATATACACTCAGAGATAATCGTGGGTCTGCTCGATGTGGTCACTGCCCAATCCTCGATAAAGAAAAATACTGATGCACGTTCTTTAAATACCCTGACAACTTGAAAAACCGATTAAATCTATTATTATTCAGTACCTTGAATAATTCGAAAATTAATACGCCGCACTGTACATAAATATATAGCTAATTCTCTTGCAGTATGAAAAGGTAAATACTGGTATATTGCAAACATTTCTGAAATAAGATGGAAATTATGGATGCTTATGTTCAGTTTGTGATTTCATGGATTATTACTATACTTTTCTTGAATGGAGCCAAGTGCGAGATTGATACACGCACGTTTATCGTTAATTTGATACTTATTTAGCGGACATTCACGAAAAAATGGAAAAAGGTACACATTGTTGGTTAAAGACAAATGATACTAAGATGTAAATTTTAATAGTGTAAATTCATAATGACAATGTCCAGAAGCACAATCAGCTGGTGATATTAATGAGGTCAGATGTCTATCATTCTGTACCGACTGTAGAGAATCATAAATAAGATCTTTAGGTCTAGAACTTTTTCACTTTCATACCAACACTTACGTGATCTTTTTGATTCGCAGTATTCATTATTTTGTCATAAGTGAATTAGTCACCCCCTTTCATGCAGGTTAATTTTAAAAGGAAAATAATCAATTAACTG
>MJUT01057257.1:257070-277013 GCA_002080005.1 Gigantidas platifrons
AAAAAAAAAAGTGTGATGCATTATAAAAATGTATGCAAATGAGTAAATGATTTATTTTTAGAATTCACAACTATGTCATGTCATTTGTTTTCTTTATAGCAAGTGAACACATACAATTAACTGTAGGCCAAGTACCTACTGACACCAATTATAGTTATTCTCTATACCAAGTATTAGTCTTTCCCCAGTTATAGTTATTCTCTAAGCCAAGTATTGGTCTGACATCAGCTATAGTTATTCTCTACACCAAGTATTGGTCTGACATCAGATATAGTTAATCTCTAGTATTGGTCTAACACCAGTCACCACTTATAGTTATTCTCTACACCAAGTAAAGATGGTCGAATTGTCACTTGGAAGATGTGATTACAAATTACATGGACCTATCATCACATTACGATAGTGTGAAATGTTATAACTTATTATTATTATTTACAATATATATATAGCGCATTCTCTAATTGAAATTACTCTAAGCGCTTAACATGATAAAAAAAATCATACAATAAAACTGAACATAGAATACATGTATAACAACAAAATAATTAACTAAAAGAGAAATAATTTAATTTGATTTTAATATTGCAATCTGATTGGCTAATCCGCCTGGGGAAATTTTGGCTATACTCGATAACCTGGGTTGGTATTGTGACGTCACCAACGTGTTCATCCGCCAACGACAAATTCAAATAGTCACATGAAATAATCGTAATTAAAATCGAGGAATCATCAAATTTTGTTGTAAAAATTAAATTATTAGGAATATTTGAAATTGTTGATCAGGTTATACTTGCATAACTTGGTTTGGGTCAGTTTACGCTTTTCATAAACCGCTTCGCGGTTTATTCAGCGTAAACTGACCCAAACCAGGTTATATCGTATAACCTGTTCAACAATTTGAAATATTCCTTAAATATTTTTCTTATAGGAATTCGAGAAATTAACAATGATTTACCAATAAATGAGCTTACTTTATCACTTGACAATGAAATTCTCAACGATGAAAAAAATAAACAATGTTTTGCAGCTTCTAAACTTCCTTCAAGACACATGTCGTTTCCGCTTAAATTGACTACTGTTAGATAAGGTGTTTTGATGTTTTAATTGTTTAACGTTCGCGACTGACCTCGAAAGATTATTTCTATTGTTCTTTATTTTCTTTTTTCTTTTTGTTTACAACAGTATGCGATAATGGAGAACTCATCTTTAATACAATATTATAATACATAAAGTGAACTAAAAGTACTTACTTTTTTCCGAAATAATGTCTTATTAATCAAATAACTAACAACACGTGTCCCAGGTTTTTTTTATACTCAGGTCTGTTTGATTGATTACTTATAAAATCATAATAAGCAATTCTAAAAAGATAAGTTTTAACATTTTTCCTAAGAATTTCACTGGAATGTTCATTTCAGGTTTCACTAGGCAGGTTATTTCAAAGTGTGGAAGCTGTCTTGTCAAATTTTTTATCACCATACGTTTTTGTCCTTACACGTGGTTGTTGAATCATTATGGAGTTCTCTTACCGTAGCGGCCTTTATGGTTGATAAAAACTGACAAGTTCCCTAAGATATATACAATAATATTTGTATTGGAGACCATACTGTACCGGAAGCCAGTGAAGAGACATGATAACTGATGTAATGTGATCATGTTTCTTGCCACGGGTGATCAATCTAGCTGCTGTATTTTGATCACGCTGTAGCTTCGAGATTATGTTGAGTATTTACTCTATACAACAAAGCGTTGCCATAGTCCAAATGTGACGCTATAAGTGAGCAAACTAATGTTTTGCACGCATCTTCTGTGATGTACGATCGATTACGTCCGATATTGCGAATTTGAAAGTAGCATGACTTTGTCATTGCACTTACTTGTTTTTGCATGCATAATGTCCTGTCGAAAAATATGCCGAGGTTTTTGATAAAGGAAGCATTGATTACTATGATACTATAGTTCCGTCGAAAGAGAGAGAGCATTCTGAAAATTCCTTCTTACGGTGTTTCGTGCAAATACAATAAGTTATGCTTTGTTCTGGTTTAATCTGAACATAGTTAAGCTCATCCACACACTAACGTCTGATAAACAAGTCTCCAGGCGTCTGGATATATTTTCCCAGTTATCAAGTGGTTTAATTACATGCTACACTTGGGTGTCATCGGCATAACACTGCATCGGCATAACTCTGATGACTAAAATTATGGCGTCTGTAACTTTCACCGATTGGTTTTGCAAAAATACACTTACAGGGCCCTAAGACAGAACTTTGCGACACGCTGCGTTGAAGTTGCATTGCATTTGAAACTACTGAACCAACAGCGACACGTTGAGTTCGGTCATTCATATAGGACTTCATCCACATCAAAGCTGTGCAATGTCGTCTTAACAGCACTATCGACCCCCAGGCAAAACAATGCACTGGGACCCTACCTACACAACCACTCACAGGAATAAAAATATAAATGGTCGATAAAATTAATCGTATATTTATTGTATTGGTACGTCCAATAGTTTATTGCTTAAACATTAAATAACATGCCATACACAACATACCTAGATTAGCAGGGGACCCCTATGCTCGTCGGGACGTCGGGGCCTGGGTGGCTCAATGAGTTAGGTCGTTGGATCTAACAACTCATACAAGCCTTTCACCAATACGGCGTGGGTTCGCGCCCGACTTTGTAAATTACAAACAGGGTGCACTCGACTCGCAGCCGCAAGTGATAAAGTTTACCAGTTGCTTGTCCATGGTCGGTGGTTCTCTCCGGCTTCCTCCACCACTAAAACTGGTCGCCATGATATAGCTGAACTATTGTTGAAAGTGGCGTTAAAACACAAAAAATTCAATCAATCAACAAGAAGGAATTATAATTCTCTGTATAATTTTATCACAGATAATTTTAAAGAGTATGATTTAGATACCCCGGTAGTGAATATTGCCTTAATATATATACAATGTAAATATTTTGTATGTGAATAGCGGAGACATATCTGATAGAAGCGGTGCCTATATCATTCTTTTAAAATTAAAAACTATTTTGGTCACTTCGAGCTAACATAATATTGGCCGAAATACACATACTTCAAAATGTTGAAATGAAGATTATCAGTTTTACAGTAACCGTACGCAGTGCGGTCTGATGTATGGGCACAATGGGCAGTTGCCCGGGGTCCCACGAGCAAATGAACCCCATACTAATCTATGTATGTTGTATACGGCATGATTTTTAACGCTGATTTTGTTGGAAGTACCAATACAAGAAATATATGTTTAATTTTATCGACCATTTACAGTTTTATTTCTGTGAGTGTTTGTATAGATAGGGGCCTCAGTGCACTACGTTGACCGTGGCCTATGTTGCTGAAAAGACGGCCCTGACCGTACGTCATTCATCATAAATTTACACTTCATGAACATGTATCGGCTGTACATAGCATGGTATTGCTTATGTATGCTGGTTGTATTAATTGATATTTTCGTAATAAAACTCTTTTCTTATGACTTAAAAGACCATACTTTCATTTTACAGACACCGGCGTCTACTACCCCCTTTTAAATAGTTTTTATTGTTGGCTTTTGTGATACTGTTACTATAGTCACGAAACTGGCGTGGCCCATAAGTTCATCCTAATGGCATGGACCCTTGGTACTTCAAGTAGTCATACTATTTCTGTATTTTAAGATACATTTTATTTCCTCCTCAATTGTTAGAGGGATCAATACACACCTAAGACTATGGCTCTAAACTAGTGGTGAAAACATTAATTAGTGCTATTTTTTTTCCTCATCTTTTTGCTATGTTATAAAACAATTGTAATAAATGCTCATATTGTATATGTATATGCCCCCTGTGGGCCCTTGATTGGTGAATCAATAAACTTATACTTATAATGGTTGATACCACCCGCGTTACTGTAATAGTTAACTTTCAATGTTTGCACTGTTCCTAGTCCAACAATAAAAGAATCCATCATATGACTTTTTTCTCGTAATTTTCTATTCTACTTCATGTAACTGCCCAGTGCGGATGTCATAGCGGATATAAAGGTATTTTTGCCATTAATTTCAAATACTTCCCTCCTCTCTATATAGGCCGCCATCGTCGGTAACCTACGGTTGATTCCGATACGTTCCTCTCTCTCCATCACCCGTAGGTCAAGTCGCTTGTAAACATTCGTACTCATGAATATTCAAAGTTTCGAATTAACCAATCAAAATCACATTTATGAAAGTGAAATTCTTTGGTATCGGAGTTAAAAAATCGTTCTGTCAGTAATGGATGCGTCCATGAAAATGGGTGGATGAATTGTAGTGCAGTATAGAAAGTCCCTCAATTCTTTCACTCCAAATTGTTGCAACAGGTCCGACATTTTTAACTTTTAACCAAACTCGTTATGAAAGGGACGATTTGATTGGTTGAATCGCATTAGAAGTTTGTAATGCGAAGACTTATGAATTATTCATGAGTACGAATGTTTACAAGCGATTTGACCCACGGGTGATGGAGAGAGAGGAACGTATCGGAATCAACCGTGGGTTACCGACGATGATAGGCCGCGCAATGCCTACTCATATTAAGGGAGATAAATCATATAAGTTTATGCTACAAGTAGCTAATTTTTATAGCTCCGCCGTATGAAAATTAGCTACCGGTAGCTAATTTTCATGAGGTAGCTAAAAATTTTACGACACCGGTATCGTAATTATATCAGCATTGATCAGTTGCAATTTTATCATTAAAAATTATGTAATTCGTAAAATAACGTCGTATAAATTTATCTTTTGATATTTACAAAATCATTATGACTTCATGTTAATCATTTTATTGCACTAACGAAAAGGGAAAGGATGCGAACTTATTTTTTTGTGTGTAAATACCGATCAGGACAGGACTACCTGTCAACACATGATCATCGATCAGTGACCTCGACAAACATAGGAAAGTACAACATTGGGGACAAAAAAAAACAAACATGTGTAAGCATAAAACGAGTTAAAACTGATAGTTATTTAACCTACGGCTAATCACGTAAAACATGAAATTATACGTACTACGTAGACCCCCCCCCCCCCTCTTCTTCTTCTTCCAATCAGGTACTGACCATTTTCAGGTATAATCGTACCGGCGCATGGTGCAGGGACAACTGAACAACTATGATTAAAATTTTCTATTTACAGAGCATCTAAAAACGTCTTGTATGATTTTACTTATGGCCGAACGTCGGTGAGTTCACTACAGAAGTTGGCAGGGAGTTCCAGATTCTGATTCCATCAGGAAAAAATGACTTCTGGTATGTCAGGGTTCTGGCGAATGGTACAAAGTATGTCATACTATTTCCCCTACTCGGGATTGTTGGAACTAGGAGGACTGGTGGGGTATCTATCAGATTGTACACTATGCGGTACATCATCAGAGCCCTGGCTTGTCCGCGGCGCTCTTGAAGAGGTGGCCAATGCAGTTGGTTAAGTATGTTTGTAACACTACTAGTGGTTCTGTAATCCCTGTATACAATCCCTGTATACCCCCTTTCCGATACAAATAAACTCCTTTGTTTTTTGAAAATGTAACATGGGATGGGAATATTAAGAACAAAATTAGAACGATATACAATTATAAACATTGTATAGCAGTTGATCTGATATTTAATCATAACCAAACGGGTACGATGTTGGGAAGAGTCAGATACATGTTATTTATTCAACTAACATGATCTGACTGCGTGACGTCACATGAATAGGTGTCATGGCCGCTTACACTACGACAGGAAATTCCAAATATTTCTAATTGGGTATATTAATGTTAATAAAGGTGTTTTTTTTAATGTTAAGTTATTTACGGATAAAAAGTTATAATGAATTGAATTAAAACAACTTTTCAACTGACTGGAGTAAATATGGCCATTGTTGTTTGTCTCTATCGTTTGGTTTTGGTATTTGTTTAGACCAGTAAACCGGAAATAGAAAAACAAATATGTCAGCGCCCAGGATGAGTTTTTGAACGCAAAGTAAACGACACACAAAAGAGTTAAGGTAATGATGCGGAATTAAAAGTAATGATAACAAATTTCATTGAAATATTTGCGTCTTGATAGAGAAATAAGTTAACAATACTCATCGTTCTAGGATTTTTCTGTAACTGCAACTTTCCAAAGCCGGCAAAGGAAAGTGCANCCAGAGGCCACAGCAGCAGCCTTGGACCTGGAATCCTTCAATAAGGAAATCCAGGCAGTCAGATTCTAACACCACTGACCTTGTTTTTAACTGTACATAGTCTCTCCCTTGCGCAAGCATGGTTGTTTTTAAACTCAGTGTGAAGATGCTGTTGCTGCAGCCCTGCACTTTAATGGAAGAAGAAGAAGAAGAAGAACTTTCCAAAGCCGGCAAAGGAAAGTGCAATGAACAGATAATTCACTTTCCCACATCCACATATCATTGTGTCCTATGTTTTCAGATGACATTTTTATTTACTTATTTTGTGGGCATGTCATTGTTCTGTGATATTTCCAGTTTCTATCTTTAGCTTTTAAATATGTTTCCATGCCACAACTTGCACAAGGCCAGGGCTTGAACTTTGAAAGCACACCCACAGAGACTTGCTCCCGGCCACTAAGTTTGTCCCCACAGATTTTTTTTACTGTCAATGTATATTACCCACTTAAAAATCACAAGGGAGGATGCCATTACTAACCCTACCTTGCTTCAACTCCTATTTTTATTTCTTAAAATATCAATTTCCCACCTTATCTCTTGTACGGAACTTTTAAATAGTCCCTTTTGCAATAATTGGTTACAAGTCGTTCCGGCCCCTAACAAGTCCGGCCCAAAGTCGTTCAGGCCCCAAGTCGATCCGGCCCCTCAAAAACATTTAGGATATATATGTTCCATTTTTGAATGGTCTTGATAATATACCCCTGAGAAGATCGTAGTCGTTTGTTTTATACTAATTTCCTGATATCTATTTTGTGTCAACTAGCTCAGGTAACACTAAAAGGTTTTACAAGTTAACGAAGGTAGAGTAATTACCAGCTAATTAGGACAGGTGTCTATGATTACACAACAATTATTGACACTAATAATAACAGTTGTAGAAGATTGTTTCCGACAACAATTTAGATTGTTTGTGCATAAAAATAAAATAATTATCGTCCTTGTTGAAATTCTCAAATTTCTAATTTCTGTTACGTTTTTTTTGGTTTTACTTGAAATATCCCGCAGATTGATTTGAATGCGTGTATTTAGATTTTTTTTAAATGTTACAAACATATCTTTTGATATTTTTAAAGTTGATTTATTTAGTTTGAATATAAATATGGTGGATTGAAGATTTTGTCTAATAATAATACATTTCTCTAAAGTATACATTCATAGTTGCACGAATTAACCGTCCGACTGAAAGCATTAATTGGCTGTAGGACATTATTTTACCAACAAGTTATGAAACTTTGTGAATACATGTAGTTTATGTATGACTGAAGCAGCAAATATGATATCAATGATAAAGGAAACCAGTCAATCTGGAACATTTTATAAATCAACACAATAAGGTTTTTATTATTTTATTATTTTATTCAGAGGAATAACAATCAACAATATTCTTTGACAGCACTAGACATACATACAGAAAGGCATACACTTATAGCCAATACAGTGTCAATTTTATATTAATTAATATGGTTAATTCCTTTATATTGTAAACACCAATATAATGTCATGTTTTAGCTATGGGGCCGGATCGACTTCGGGCCGGAACGACTGGAAAACACATAATTTATCCATTGGACACCTTAATGCTGGTTATCATTCAGAGATACTTGCAACTTGCCTAGATGAGTCCTAGGTGTATCAATCCAAACACCGAAAAGTTTACAAAAGGACAACATCCTGGGATATAAAACGAAAGTTGAAACCTACTGCAAAACTTTCAGAAACGAAGCCTTTCATATAAGGATAACAACTAGAATGGAGTTTCCCGCTAAATTTTCTGACTGCCATTCTAGTCATTTCAAAGCTACATGTATCTTATCTTTGTGGATTCAAACATGGCCATCATATCAGTGTCTATCAAGTACACTTTAATTTTTTCAGACCTAGTGACTTGCCCCATCGAGCAAGTGCCATTAATAGCCTACTTGCCCAAATCATATTGTACTAGCCCGAAAAGAACAAATATATTTTATGGTATTACTTAGCAGCTGAGTTGAAATCTCCGAACAACAATAAAAAACATGTATAGTGATTTTTTTTTTTTTATTCTCTTAAGGACATTATCAAAGAAAAAACAGTGTACTCAGCCATTTCATTTTCATCATCATCATCCTACCTTATTTTATTTCATTAATTTTTTCACATGAAACCTGAAACACATTTTTTGTTGCTTAATCGTGACTGCAACTTGTGGAAGCGGTTTCATACAGAAAATTTGCTGGAGAAAAACATATTTTATATCTATGTTGAGTCTTTCATGGGTTGTACATGTAGCCTGATTTAGGAATTAGCAACTAGATGGGCATCAATATAAAAATAGGTAAAAACAGTGATTTGAATGTCAAATGTATCAGTAATACTTTCATTTCATTATTGCCATGTTATAATGTTTAAATCTATATATTTTCTATAACACTTTGACATGCTTGACTTAGGCCACATTAACAAATATGTAAGTTTCCCCCCTGCCGACTCAAAAGTTTTTATTTGAATTTCCGATCAAATTTTTTTTATTTCTGGGATTTCGGGTCCGTTTCCGTCATCGTTATTTCCGTTTCTGCATTTTACTATAGTCGAAGCTTCTGTTGATACGATTGCGGGAATGGTTTTGTAAACACATTTTTCATCTTCTACTGGTAGCTGGCCTCTTACAAAAAGAGACCACAGACATGGAAAATTGTCATTATAAAATTGAATTCTTTTGAAAAAACATTCTGATGATATGTAAATACAAATCAAGAAGTAAAAAGTTTACTTGCCGTTCGGGCTTGTGCCTATGAAATTTCACTTGTTCGACGGACGAATTACTTGTCCCGGGCTTCGGGCAAGTGGGTTACGTCGAAGACTGTAGCCTATCTATTTCCTCTGACCACAGGGTCTTATTGACTATCCATGTATGTTACTACATATATCTATGCATATACACAAAAAGGACAGACATCTTTTTTACCCCTGCAAACTTCAAGTCCTATTATTTTTGTTGTTTAATCCAGATATGTTGAAAAACCTACACAGCTCAACTCCCAATACATTTATCTTTTCAAAAATGTAATGCTCACCTTCCGGTGATGGTTTTTATTATCACAGCAGTCATTTTGGCACAAAATCACTATTGAGCCTATCTATAGGGGCATAAAAGTGAAAGTAGACAGTGCCACCTACGATATCGGCAGTTTGATACTCTCGGGACTACAACAGTAAGATTTATAGTGTAAAGTGGGGAAAATTTTAATGGAAAACAGAACCAGGTAATTCATGAGAAAACCGAATATCAAATGGTAGAGTCTGAGAGTATCGAACTTCTGCTATCTTAGGTTGAGCTGTCTACTTTCACTGTTTTCAGAATCTGTAGTAAAGACGAATTGAACATATACATTTTTGTAGTTTCAATAGGTAATTTCATACAATTTACAATGTATTATTTTTGTCTACATAGATGGATTCTGATGATGATGAGAGAGAAGCTGCTTATGAAAGAAGGAAACCAATTCTGTATGGAAGTTTGGAAGAAAAAGAACGACAAAGACTGACTAGTCATAGAACAACAGGGTCGTTAGCTAGCGATGCTATAGCGGCTGGTAAAGCAGCAGGGAACATTAATATCACATCAGGTATGTTTTATTGGATTCTGGTTATATTCAGAGATACTTGCAACTCGCCTAGATGAGTCCTAGACTCAACATTTTCATTTCATTTGCGACTCATCAAATTTTAGATTTTTACAATGGTGGGACTCACCAAACTTTTAAGAAATGTCTTCTTGACTCGTCAATTTAAATTGCTACACGTACTCCTGATATTACATAATTAGTGAAAAAGGGTTAACATTTGCAACTGAAAATGTTTGAATTTTATTTATCAGACTCCTATTTTCTACTGAAATGAACAAAAAAGCAAGACCAAATAATCCAACAAATGAAGAACAATTAACAATGATCAAAGTGCTTGAACTAACTTTCTCATGTTCATAAACTTAATTTATAAATCTTTTGGCTTTTTTAATATTTTGCTTATTAGAATCGTATCAGTGGGGTAATGGCTAGCATGCTTGCATCAAGTACGGTTGATTGCGTGTTTGAGCCCCTGTCGAGTCAATCCAAACACTATAAAATTGGTATTTGCTGCTTCTCTGGTAAGCACGCAGCATTAAGGAGTAAGACGAAAGACTTGCTGGCTCAAACTCTGGATAAATTTCTTAAAATTTTGCCATGTAATACTTACTAATACAGAAGTTTAATTTTTGATTTATGGAAATTTCTTTTTATATTCAGGAGGAACATTTGATCTACCAGATGACAAAGAAAGTCAGGCTGAACTTCTTGAACAACTTGAAAAAAGGAAAAGGGTAATTTATCTAAGATATGACTTTTCCCAGATGTAGGGACTATCAATGCCTACAACCCATATGATATTATTAAATTAGAATTTCAAGTACAGTCATACCTGCATTATTATAGCCAGGGGGCTATTGTAGCAGATCAGTTGCTTTCTCCTGGCACTCTGGTTTCCTCCATCCATAAAACTGATTGTGACGATACATGTACATACAACTAAAAGTATAAAAATATTGATGAAAACGGTACTAAACACCAATACCCATATTTATAAAATGACAGTCAAACCGGTATTAAAAGGTCACCTTTGGACAAAGAAAAATTTGTCTTCTAAGACAGGTGACCTCTTAAAAGAGATTTAATTCATATGAATTTTCTATGTTAGGACAATAGAAATGTGATCTTTGAATACATTTAACTGCTTAATAGAGGTGATCGCTTGCATGGGCAGGTTTCACTGTACAAGGTTTTAAAATTTAATTAATTGTGCTATTTTAGGCTCGACAGATACAAGTATCTACAGATGATGTTGAAGTAAAGGCCTCTCTCCGACAGCTTAGTGAACCAATCTGTAAGATATGAACATTTTATTTGTGTTTATTTCATTGTTATGACAGCATATGTAAAGGGCATGCATGTGGGTCTGAATATGAAAATTTTCTGAAAAATTTAAGCATCCCTTAAATTACCGTAAATGGTTATGTTTAATACGCACCCATCCATGTCTCTTTCAATATCATAATAAAAGAACATGCACACAATGTGGTGGGGTTAAACCATTAATAGAAGTATAGTACTTTTCCCGAGTCCAACATTGAAAATAATTCACTTTTATCAGTAATTTATTTGTTTTTCTTCATGCAGGGCTTTCATTTGAAGCCGGTTGCCGCCGAAATTCGACGTCTACACTTTACTCTGCCGTCTGCTACATTTTATGTATCAAGGATAAAAAATGTTTAATATATTCCCAAAGCCGTTATCGTGACAACGACTGCATTTTTTTCCATTACCAATTGCTTATTATCGTCACGAATATTGACCTCTCAATTGTAAACAATGCAAGCCAAACAGGAAGAAAAGTCGCCGTTTATCATTGGCCAGCGAAAGTTTGGTACCTGTGAAGAGATTTCCAAACATGCTAGTCCGGTGAACAAATCCGGTAAAAATCAATTCGGTCTGGAAAAACATTGGTTTCCACCAGACCGACTGTCCGGTATAAAATACTGGGTTTGTTGTATAAAAGAGCCCTGTTTGATCTCCAATTTGTCCATAATTTAAACTTAAGTGAAACACCAGATCAAAACTCTTTTATTGTATCATTTATCATTCCTCCATGCTTTGATGAAGTTCAAGGACATTGACAAAATTAAAATCGCAATCTCAGAAACGGTTTAATGAACGAAAATATCAATATTTGAAATATAAAAACAAGAATCACTTCGGACCGGACACGACCACGTAAAAATTATCGGATATCAGTTTGGCGCCAAATTTAAACTTGTCTTTTGTGCAAAATACGAAAGAGGACTTGATTTAGGTTTTTGGGACATATTGAAACCTTTGAAATGAACAAATATTGCAAGCTTTTTCCTGATTAAGACAAATGGTTGAATAGATCCACTACAATTTTTATTTCTCTGTGAATTTCAATAAAAACTGCTTATTTATATAAAAAAATAAATTCTACAAAACGTTTACTTCAAAGCAGACTTGTTTTAACAATGTTCAGAAAAATATATGTACAGTTAATTTGCGTTACTAAAACGAGAAATGGAAAATTGGTAGCCCTTGATTGAAAGTAACCACTGCAGGAAAAGCTTGATATATTTTCAGTCCTGTGAAATTCTGTTCGGTTTGGTGAAAAGGGAGTCTTTGCCAGACTTTGGTAATCTCTGCAGCCGTGTATGGCATGAACAAATTTTATAGACCGACTAAAAACCAGTCGACCTTGACTTTATTTAACCAAGCACCACAAAATGTCAAAACGAAAATTCAGTTTCCCCGGTCAGAGTTCCATTGCCAAATGGCTAATAAAAGAAAAGAAAGATATTTTTGAAACATTATCTGTTCAATTATTGGATGATATAAAGTTTAAGTCACAGATTATTAATCTGTAAAGCAGAAAAGTCAAAATTTGAAATATTTCACATTATCAAAAGGCATTTGGAATGATGCAATGATTTATCTTTAGATATTTGGCATGAAGCTTTTGTTTGTGTAAAATGAAACAGCAATAACATTTGATATTATTAATTAAATATCTGACAATAAGCTCAGAGCAATTTGATATTGATGCAAAATTCCAAACAACTTTACATTTTGAAAGGAACTGGAAGGAGGCTAAAGTAAAACCAAAAATAACTATATGAAAAATAAGAGTTTTAGGAAGTTAAAATATGTGTCAAGAAACCCCCAGAATGCAGGATTTTGCACCATTTACCCTACAGTCCGCTGGCCTAAATTTTTTCGCCTCCCTTCGCTCGCCGTTCTCCACCTACTTTTTCAAAATAGCCTCCTCTGTTTGAAAGTGTTGAAAGCCCTGTTCATGGGGAAAATTTCAAAACTATCAATTGGAATGTCAGTAAATTCATTTTGCAACCATTGTGAATTTTGTTATCAGGGAATACATTGATAAGCTTATTGTTCAAATATATAGCTTAATTTTTTGACTAATTGCTTGGTTCCACTTAATATTACAGGTGAATCTCTTTATGTCAAAAGTGGTCAAAATAATTTCTGAATTCTTTCTTGTTTTAAACTGAGTGCTTTTCTACTTCATTTAACTATCCTTTCTCAAATTTCTTGTACCTCAAAATAATTTTCACATAAATACGAAAAGTTTTGCTTGAAGCACTAATTTGTTGTTCTATAAATAGGTTTGTTTGGTGAAGGACCAGCAGACCGGAGAGAATTTGAAGCACTAATTTGTTGTTTTATAAATAGGTTTGTTTGGTGAAGGACCAGCAGACCGGAGAGAACGTTTAAGAAATATATTAGCTACTATTGGTGAAGACACACTGAAGAAAAGAAAACAATCAGACTTGGAAGAAAAGAAAAAGAGAGATGAGGTGAATACTTTTATTGTAGAACTAAGTTGCTTTGTCCATGAGCTAGTATAGACAAAACAAAAAAAAAGTTTAAATGATTATGCAAAAAAAGTTTGAAGAGTGATTGGTCAACAATTCCACCAATATCAACCAAAAGACCACTACATATGGCTTTGGTTGATCTTTGTGTGTGGATTTTTGGTGTTTAACACCACTTTCAGCAATATTTCAGCTATATCATGGCGACCAGTTTTAGTGGTAGAAGAAGCCGGTGTACTCGGAGAGAACCATCGACCATGGGCAAGCAACTGGTAAGCTTTATCATTTGTGACTGTGAGTCGAGTGCACACTTTTTTGTAATTTACAATGGCGGGCGAGAACCCTATTGGTGATAGGTTGATGAGTTGTTAGGTAATCCAGCTGCCTAACTCACTGAGCCATCCGGACCCTTCAACTACCTAACTCACTGAGCCATCCAGACCCTTCAACTACCTAACTCACTGAGCCATCCGGACCCTTCAACCAAAAAGAAACATACCTCTCACCTAAAAACCATTAAAAAGACCACAGCATATGGCTTTGGAAATCCAGTTCCTGGATAGGGACAGGCACAATAATATTATGGGGTTAATCAGGTAAATGGGATCTCAACCCTACCCTTCTTGATAGTTGGATCTCCAACGATTGATTGATTGATTGATTGATTGGTATTTAACACAAGTTTTAGATCTTCAACGACAATACAGATATAAAAAAGCATTTAAAAACCTGCACATATTCTAATCATTACACCATGAAGACAGTTATAAAATTAAAAGCAAAAAATATACTACGCTGTCAGAACAGTTCCAAAAGCTAGTCGGAAAATTGTGACAGGGTTGTACTAGTTTTATGGGCCCAAGCCATCCCTCTTAGTGAAATGATGTTTTCCACATTCGAGTAAAAGGCCAACCCTCACATATATATAGAATATTTATACTTAGAAGAGACTTGTTTGTATTGATTTCCATTTCATTGAATTATTTTTTAGGAAAACGTTACATGGTATCATGAAGGATCAGAGAGCTTAAAGGAGGCAAGGATCTGGCTTGCTCAGTATTCTATTCCTAGGTTTGTGGATTATTGTTGATACTGTTCATAATTAACTACTGTAATTGCTATTGATATTCTACAAGCCCCACTATTGTTTTAGTCTCAAGCTACAGTAGTTTCTATTATACAATCCCACTGTTGGATAAGCCTCTGAACTCTTTTTTTTTTTCTTTAGGAAAAATGATTTTGTCCACATATAGGCCCCACATTGAGTTGCAGTGTGCGTGAATATTACGGTGAATCTCAACAATGTACTGAAATATCATGACGTATACTTTATGTGCTATATTTCAGTTGTAAATAAAAGAAACAGACAATGTTATTTTGTTAAAAAAAATACTGTCTTTTTTTCTTCAAACTACTTTTCCCTACTCTTGAGTTACTTTGGAATTGATTTAATCAAGCTAACTTAAATATTATGAAGCAAATCAAAAAGAAATTTTGTTGGTGTGTGCAGTAGATTCTGTAGTAATAATAAATGATAAGTTATCCCGTTGAAAATCAAACCAGTTGGAGAAATGTGGATGGACAGACATTTTGGTGATCACATTTCTCAGCCGTCTTAGTTATTTACAACTCTCAAAAATTTATCCACAGGAAATAGTCTATTCTTAGTAATTAATTTGGTTTTCATGAGAAAACTTAAAAAAAAATTTTTAAATGTCCCAATCCCTATACTATTAAAGTAAATGTAAGCTATAACTCTTAATTAGTATATACCCCGTAGGTTTGTAATGATATAAATATGTTTTCCCCATCAATTTAGAATAAAATTACTGAGCACAGACAAAGACATAGCTATATGTTATTAAGAAATGTGCCATTAGCTGTGTAATATGCTCAGATTTACATGTTTTACATGTTTGTAATTTATGACCAAAACAGGGATGAAATTTAACATGGTCCCAGTAGCCTAACACCATTAAAATTTGGTCTCGACCATTGAAAATTTTAGACTACATCCCATTTGGCTATTGAAATTTTAAATACAAAATGTATTTCATGTGCAGTCAGTTGTTGAGCCCCAAGAATATTTGCTGGGCTACTAAAATGTTTATTTTAAGGAAGCTTAAGCCCAGTTTGTGGCAACTACAACAAAAATCATTTTTTAAATGCTAAGTTTTTTCACTGCAATGGTATTGCCAGTACATCTGTCCTTGTAGGATCAAATTAAGATGAATCCCAACAAAAAGATCATGGGTTCCACTATAATGCATTCATTGGTTTTTTTGGTAAAAAAATGGTGGGTCCCAAACAAAAATGACTCACCTGTTGTATGGGTTGAAGGTACATGTATCTTTTCCGGCACACATTCAGAGTTCTTCAATTCTCGTTTGTAATTTTGTAAATGGTGGACACATAGGTAGCTTTGTGACTGTGTCCACTCGTTACAGAAAAACAATCTACCATTGAAGAATGGTGAAACAATTTTTTATTTAATATAACCTCTATTTATTCAATTTGACTTCTATTTGTATAATTTATGTTATCCACTATTTTTCCTGAAAAAGACGACAGAAATATTCATTTTTAATCCATTCAATAAAAATTTTTAATTGTTTAGAAAATTACATGGTATATGTTTAAAAATATTTATTTATAGAGCAAAAGAAAGAATAAGAAAACAAAAAGAACATCAACAGTTATCATCAGCTCAAAGAAATAGCAAGGGTTCAAGATTTACACAAGAGAGTCAGGGTAAGTATATAACATAAACAAATACCAAGGGTTCAAGATCTACACAAGAGAGTCAGGGTAAGTATATAACATAAACAAATACCAAGGGTTCAAGATCTACACAAGAAAGTTGAGCTAAATATATTTGTAGTTCCAAGAAATGTTAAGAGTACAAGATCTGCATGAGAAAGTCTTGAATAAATATGAATCACAGAAATGTTAGAGTTTACTACTTGTGTATGACGGTATTGGTTGATCGTAAATTGATACTTTACACTAACCAAGCAGTATTTCAGCTCTATCCGAGGCAAAGCTTATCATTTATGATGCAGTAGCCAGCTGGGCTCCCTAAAATGACAATTTTGCTAGCCCGGCAAAAATTCTAGTGGTCCAGCAACTGACTTTGCACGTGAAATATTCAATATTTGAGTATTGGCCCCTATTTGAAAATTTTCAAGGGCCCAGTACAATTTTTTGTGGTTTTGGGCTACTGGGCCCCCTGTTAGGTTTTATCCCTGTATATTGTAACATTGGGGGTATTAAGTTTATAGTAGCACAGAGAAGATGTTATAAATACTTTAAAAAAGAAGACTGATCTGTCAGAATTCTTTCCTGGTTAGTTTGAATACAATGCAGACCTTTGTCATTTTGTCAGTTCAGTCCGTTAGAATGAAATAATATATTATCGTCTCTTTAATTTACAGGCAGTGTCCACTGAATGCAGTCAGATAGGGGATATCAGACCTTTGTCATTTTGTCAGTTCAGTCCCGATAGTAAAATTTTAGCCATTTCATCATGGTAAGTTGAAACTAATGACATTTTATTAAAATAATTTTTAAGCAAGTGCAAAAGTGATTAACAATTTCTAATTTAGAACTAAGAGTAAAACACAACTGTTCTTAATTATTGAAATTTCAATACCACTTCTTGAATATCAAATAATATCAAACCAAGTGTAACCCATGAAAGTCATTCAGTGTGTATCCAATTTAGTCCTTTACAAGAATCAGCTGGAAGGGAGTATTTAAAGGTCAAGAATTAGCACGAGTGGGAATGTTGGAATGCTGTATCTAATTGACAACTCAAAAATCAAAGCAGTAATGGATAAATAGTGAAACCTGTCTAAACAGAATCTCCTTGTGTTTAGAATAGAGAGGTGTTCGCTCTATACAGGTTAAATTTACAAACATTTCCTACCTTGAGACTTTATCTAAAGTTCGGTATATACAGGATTCTGGTTTATTCAGGGTTCAATTAAGACTGTTTTCACTAATCACCAACTTAAATAACACAAACCATCCATCTAAACTTCAAAACGCAAAAAATAAAAGATAATGACGGAGAGTGATGGAATTTTCTTGGTAAAAAAGGCACAAAAATGTGGCAGGGTTAAATCAGTTAATTGGAATCGGACATTTCCCTGTTGATAAACAATCTATGGACAGTATATTTAATGTTCATGGAAATCATAGAATAAAATATGTTCTTTTTTTCTTCCACATATTTTCCAGTTATTAACATTGATTTTTTTTTATCCAAAATCTAGGTCAGGGTTATGTAAATTATGGTCTATTCCTGACTGTCAACTCATAAGACAACTAAGAGGTAAATATATGTAAACTAAGTGTCAATGTTACTGTAAAACTGAACCGCATGGTGTAAAGGTTAACATGCTCGCCTCGAGTGTGCTAAATTTTGGGTTCAAACCTTGGTTAGATAAAAGCAAAGAATATGAAAATTGGAATTTATTGCTTCTCCTCCATTCAGGAGTAAGAGCAATGACTGGTTGGCATGGAATCAGGGTAATGTGTCAGAGTGGGTGAAATACTAGTATTTCAGGGGCATTTATGTGATAGTTTTATTTCATATTTTAAGAAAAAAAGATGTCAGTCTACAATATAACCATCTGCAGCAACACAGACTACCTCTTTAGGCAAACCTGAAACTCCAGAACCACAAAAAGGACAGCAGTGTTCTCTACTTTTCCATCCTTGCCAACTTATCAAAAAAATAAACACACATTTTAAAAATAATTTGCTGGATTGAAGTATTATATTGTTGTAATAAAAGAAAAAATACAAGAAATACTACACTGTCAGCAGAGTTGAAAAATCATAGAAACATGGCCGGGAACATATATTATTTGTAAAAATCGTAGAAACTGTTCCAAAATCAAATGGATATATCGTAGAAACTATTACAATATATAAAGGAAAAATCATGAAAGCAGAGGCAAAATGAATAATCCTAACACACATATACATGACAGCTCACTTTCCTGACTGGCGACAGGCACTCTAATGAAAAATGGTTAGCTTCAAGTAGTCATATTTTGAAGGGTTTTTTTCTATTTACAGGACATAATTGTAATGTTGGAGCTATCGTCTTCCATCCACAGGCCACTCTACAGCTAGATAGCAGAAGTTGTTGTATGGCGTCGTGTGGACAGGATGGCTCTGTTAAGTTGTGGAATTTAGAAAGGTATATATATATACATATAAGGACAGACTTTTGTCTAAGATTAATTTTATAAGTGCATATTTCATATTTAATGTGTGGTTTTTAGCTCACCAAAGGGTCATGTGAGCTTTTGTCATCACTTTGCATCCGTCGTCGTCGTCGTTGTCCGCGTCTGTAAACTTTTCATACTTTCTTCTTCTTCTTTGAAACCACTGAACTGATTTGGACCAAATTTGGCAGAAATGTTCATTGGGAGGTCCTCTACTAAATTTGTTATTTTGGTGCAGATCGGAACTCCAGGGCCAATAATGTGTTCTGATTGGTTGAAACTTTGAAAATCTTCTTGTCAGAAACTACTCAGCCGATGGAATTGTAACATTATAGAAATGATGACTGGATGGTCCTCTACTAAATTTGTTATTTTTGTGCCGATCGCATATCCAAGATGGCCGCCATGACTCGACTTAGTTTTAACATAGAACCCTATGGGAAAGATTTTTTAAAAATTTTTCCTCTGAAAGCAGTAAGTCAATTTAAAGCAAACATGACATGAATGGTCCTTAGGTGGTCAACTTTCAAAATAATGTCCTCCATCCAAGATGGCCACCATCAGCAAACATAGTTTTAACATAGACCCTAGGGGGAAAATTTTTAAATTTTTTTTCTTCTGAAACCAGTAAGCCAATTTAAATCAAACATGGCATGAATGGTACTTAGGTGGTAAACTTTTAAAATTATGTCCTGTGACCCCGACCTCCATCCAAGATGGCCGCCATCAGCGAACATAGTTTTAACATAGGACCCTATGGGAAAATTTTTTAAATTTGTTTTCCTCTGAAACCAGTTAGCCAATTTAAAGCAAACATGGCATGAATGGTACTTATATGGTCAACTTTCAAAATTATATCCAGTGACCCAGACCTCCATCCAAGATGGCCACCATCAGTGGACCATTGGACTGTATGGGAATTTCATTGAAAAATCTTTTTGTGAGTAACTACTCAACAAATTGAATATTTTGCATTATATGAATGTTACTTGGATGGTTCTACATCTGATCTATTATTTTGGTGCAGATTGGAAATTCAAGGTGACCTCCATTGACGGATGAAGTTTAACATACC